>PVJL010005259.1:0-111683 GCA_004026885.1 Lyroderma lyra | reverse complement strand
GCGCACACACACGCACGCGCGCACACACACGCACATGCACACACACACGCACATGACACACGTGCACGCACACACACACGCACATATATACACGCACATACACACACACGCACACACACACGCACACGCACATTCCCCCCAACTGGGAAGACACATTTCTAGGGGTTCTGGTGTAGTCCGGGGTCCCAGGCAGTGATGTACTGCAGCATTTCTCAGAGAAGGTTCTGTGGGCGGATAAGTCCCTTAGGGTCCCCTGCTGAAAAGCAGGTGGGGACGGGGAATTTGGGAAGTGTGACGCACTACAGTGTCCTTGGAGGGTCTCTGTGCATGTTCGCCTATCAAAGCCACACAGAGCGTCCCCAGTAGAGACAGATGACTGTGTCGGCTTCTCCGGTATCTTCCAACACTGCTTGACCTTGGGCTTCTTGCCACTGCCGTTGAACTGATTAACCTTGGATGGAGTTTGTTTCTTAGAACACACTTTGGGAAACACGGATCCCTGATGTGAAAGGCTGACAAGGGGGGGAGGAAAGACTGTGCATGGAGCAAAAGAGAAGGGAACCCTGAGTGAGAAGCAGAGAACCCCAACTCCAGGGGTGCTGGAGTCCTCGGGTGCCTGCTGTGCAGCGTTTGTGATGTCATCCTGAATTGAGGTGGAATCCCAGATGCCGCCTACCCTGTGCCATTGAATGCCTTCGGACAATTAACCCCCCAACCCGAATCTCACACTTCTCAATCATAAAATCAGAGTTTCGAGAAATAATCTTGATTGTCCCTCTGGGCCCAATTAGATGATTCTGTCTCAACTTTCATAATGGAAGAAAAAGAAAATAGGATTTGCTTGACAAGTGTTCTCTTTATAACCAGGTTTCCTGCAATGCAAAATAAATTATGTTTAAAGAAGAAATCCTGTAATCGTCTACAGCCACATGCGGCCAGGTGATTCTTAATTCTCATTATTCTGGCCATCTTGATTGACAATTCAGAGTCACAGGGTGCGATCTGGAATAAACTGTGTTTTGGTACTGTATTTGACATCATTAAACAGTTTTTTTTTTTTTAACAGTTCAGAAACTTTCAGCAGCTAGACCTTTAATTAAAACCACAAGGAAACCTTAACATTAGTTCTTTTAATTAATTGTCCTTCAGGTTGAACAACCTGTGACTACACTAGCCTTGGTTATTAAACACAGTTTGCACTTCAAAAAGAATCAGGATGCGGTTGAAATGACTGATATAAATGAAGCTAATCTAAAAATATGGAGAAATACAATAGGGTCAATTACTTTGCAAAAGTTAGTCTATGTATTTTGCGTACGTCAGTGTTTTCCTTTAATAGAAAACATAATTTAATTGGCGAGAACTCACAATTGGCAGGGAACCTAAATCAATGATCTGATACCACATATCAGCTGACAGTTGTTTTCTGTAATTTCCATTACGAGGGCTCTGTAATTAAATAACAATTTAGAGATTGAAGACTTAAAGTCACTTGCAAGTTGCATCCCAAATTACACGAAACAAGAAACTGAGTCCCAGGATTGATACCAAAGTATCTTAAGACGTATTTCCATATTGAATCAAACTATTTTTTCAGGATCCGTTTGTGATAGCTTCAGATATAATGTTGAGTCCACTTTTATCAGAAAGGAGAAATCAGAGACTTACAAATGGAGACAAATAACAACAACAGACCCCTCCCCACCGGCACACGTGCCATTAGGCAAACTTGTGCCCTCTCCTCGTGTTGGGTCTCATGTCTGGCAGTGGTTCTCAACCATGACCACACGTTAGACTTGCCGGGGGCGGTTTTGAAGTTGCCCAATACCCAGGTTACACCAGAGACCAATCAAATCAGAATCTCTGGGTGCGGAATGTAGGCACCAGTATTTCTATAAACTTCTCAGGAGATTCTAACCAGCAGCAAAATTCGGTACCACATGAAGCAGTATAGCCCAGTCAGTACATTTTCAAGTAAAGTTGCCGTTCCGTTTGGGTTTGCAATGGGCATGTGAGCACAGCTGTTTCTCTCGTCGTTTTTTGGTGGTTCCCGGGCTGGGAATCGAACCCAGGCTGCAGCGATGAGCGCGCGGAAGCCGGCCGCCGCACCGCCAGGGGGCCTCGTTTCCCTTTTTCTCCTCTGTAGTAATCACAACAGAAATGAAGGTATTCCTTTAAAAAAAGACAAAATGTAAAGGTGGGCAGTATTATAAGGCCTCGTGGTGGATAACTTTTGGAGTGTCTGCTTGGTCCCCAAGAAACTCCTTAACTGCCTTCCTTCCCCATCTGGTGGCCACTGGACCAAACAGGGCCAACTGGAACCCCAAGTCTGGATTTTTGAATTCAAATTGAGAGCTAGTATTTCTACACGGTTAAATGTGGAGGCTGTGGCATGGCTGGGTGTTGTGGCACTTGGACTAGATGACTGAGAAAGTCACAGGCAGAGAGAGAGGAGAGAGAGAGAGGGGGAGAGAGAGAGAGAGAGGGAGAGAGAGAGAGAGATGGGCAAAACGAATCAGAGGTAACAATGCTCCTAGATGCCCAGGGTAGACACTGTCGTTTTGCCTTCTTGCCACCCCGCTCTCTTTTGTTGATGGTGTCCTCTTCTTCCTCAGTGACGATCTCACTCCCATTCCATACGGGCTGGGGATAACCAAGAGGTCAAGCCTACTAGCCTCTTGTTCCTTGAGCAGAGACGAGGCAGGGAAACGTGGCACCGTCATGTTGGTGACTATCGTCAGGAGAAGCTGTCAGTTTCCGTGACGGAATCCCTGCAGCCACCCTGGCTTCTGTGCCTCCTAGGGTCTGATTGTTCAGCAAGTCTTGGAATTCTAAGATCAAGTGTGTCTGCTGCTTGCAATTCAAGAACCCCAAGAGTTTTCTACAGTTTTCTTGTCCTCGTTCAAATCCATCTGGAGGCTTGGTAGCATTGTGCTTTGGGGTTCGTGAAGCACTCTTGAATCCTTAAGTATTTTTTAGCTTATGATGTTTCTGATATTTGTAACTCCATGTCTTAACTAGTACAGACTCATAATCGACTCCTCGATGGTCCTGAGTCTGACTAAAGCGAGAACAGGGCTTTTCCAACCCCTACTCCAATCTTCAAGGTCATCAAGATAACACAACGATTTTATCATTCTGCATACTTTCTGAAGCCTCAGTACTTTGCATTTTGTAAATATGAAGATCTTGGAGAGAAATTCATAACAAAGGTGTTCTTTGTGAACAATAGGATTAAAAGCTTATCCCACACAAACATGGTTCTAAATAATGTATGATCCTTTGAGCAGGAGCCCAAATCCACCGCTGAAAAAAAAGAGCTCATGCTTCCTCTATCAAGCAACATTAAATGAAATTATAGTACTGCCATTAAATCCAACTGTACATCAATAAATTTTCATTTCAATGGTACTCTTCTTTATTAAAAATCGTTATTAAAGAACACAATGTGCCAGCTAATATAAGTACTTCCTTGAGCTTGACATCCAAATACTTGGCACACAATTCAAGACCGTGTTCTCAAATCCAGGAAGCACACGGTTTCTTCCTGGTGATGCTACAAGCAGTTACAGTGACATGACCTTGGAGACCAAAGGACGCCTCCCCATTTCTCTCAGCCCGAGTCACAGAAGCAGTGAGGTATGTCAGGTGTTCAGGTGGGTGACTTGTTAAATCTGGATCCACGGATTGGGATCATAGTATTAAAATTCAAAGATAATTGGCAAAAAAAAATTTTTTTTAAAAAAAAGCAAAGCACAGTGCTAAGCAGCTTAAGTGATTAACAATGTCGTGATCTTTGGCAAACTCTGGCTGAACTATAATGAAATGGAATTAAATAGCGAGGCTGGTGCCAACAAAGTGTGATCATAAAGTCTGACCAGTTTACAAGGTTTCCTTTTCCAAGAGTCTAAGGAAAGGTCCATGTCGTCTAGTAAAGAAAGTGGGGTTAATAAAAGGAAGAGGTTTAAAAGGTATTCTTCTGACCATCACACTTTATTTTCAATACAAGTAGATAATAAAATAAAAGGTACCCAGATATCTTTTAAACAAGAATACATTTTCTGTATACCAAGCCATCATTTACAGATCAACCCTGCAAAAATTCTGAATTAATGACTCTTAATTTGTTTACATAAAGTTATATAAAAGGAACAAAATTATTGGTAGGATGAGAACCAACAAATACGAACCAATCCAAAGACCTAAAATCTTGTCTCCGTATTAATTTCTTCACTGTTCCAGAAAGTCTCACGCCTCTACAAGAACGCAGGTGTTCTTAACAGCGAACATTATTTACAGAATAAACCTCAGTTCCCGCAGGTTCCGCGGGCCTGCCTGACACACACGCTGGGTGTCCACTTAACCGTCAGGACCGCTGTCCTCCGCCTGGGGGTGGCCCGTCTTTGCCCTGGGAGGACGGGGTCACACCAACTCGTAGTATTTCCCAGTCTGGGGATCAAAGTAACAGTTCAGACACGGGTCATACAGTAGAGTCAGCACTTCCTCGTCCTCTTCCACACTCCGGTCTTCGTCACCTGCGGGCGGGGAAGCACAGACATGTGAGCTGCAGGCCTGGCCCGGAGGGCTCCGAAGGGCAACGGGGCGGGGTCACGCCTCTCCCGGGAGGCTGGCTTTGTGCGGGCAGGGTGCCGACGCTGGGACCGGGGAGGCGACCGTGCAGTGTAGGAGGAGAAGCAGTGAGCACAAGGCAGCTCTGCTCTAAAGGACGAGACGATTCGGTGCGGGGGACCGGCGGGGGAGGGGAGGGGGAGGGCCGAAGGGCTGACGGGCTCTGTGAATTGGGACCAGAAACCGGGGCGGGATTCCAAACTCAATGATCACAGTTCTAGACTTCCTCACGGGCCGGAGCTGTACACCTGCAAAACAGTGCAAGCTGGGTGACATAACCCAGAACTCATCCCCATTCATGCATCCTAAGGAGACTCCCAAATAAACATGAATTAAAATAAAATGTTGTGCAGGAATATGAGACACGTAAAGCATACAACACAGGAAGACACGACGTCAGGCCATCTGTAATTGCATCAGTGGCGGGAAGGTCTGTCAAGTTCGCTGGGAAGATGAACGTGGCCTGAGGTTTCTTTGACTGTGACCGTCCGTGCACGGTCTGGATAGAGGGAGCTCGGATGCCCAAGTCCTTGGGCACGGTTTGGCTGGTTTCCAACAAATGGCACGGAACGAAGAAGAATCGATTTGGTAGATGTTTCCTAGCACCTTGTGGGTGCCCAGTATTGTGCGAAGGACCTGGGTACTTGACGCCGTCACCAGAAAGAGAGCACCTTCTGAGTGCTTCCGACGATCCATGGAAAAATCCACAGAGTAGGAGCTCAGAGGCTGGCGGAGCAAGACCCTCTGAGCTGGAGAGAATCAGAGCAGGCTCAGGGGGACAGGGCTGATTGGGACAGCACTCCCCTCCCCCTTAGCACAGGCCACGAAGGACCAAGGAAACCAAACTTCAGGGTCATGGGCTCGCCAGGGTCAGTTGTGGAAAGTAATGGACATAGGACAAGGCTGGTACGTACGTAAAAGAGGCTCAATAAACACGGAATGGTTTGGGAAGGGGTGAATAAGAGATTGCAAAACAAAGCCGGTGACCTTAAGTGTCCAGAGTAAGGGAAGGCAGTGGTAATGGCAGGACTGCACCTCACCCAAACAAAACCAGGTCAAGCTGGGGCACGGATGCTGTCGGGACCGTGACAAACCGGAGTTAAGTCCAAGGGTGGTGAAGTGGGGGTCTGAACTGTCCCATGGCCATTCCTCTGCCCGCCCTTTTCTGATCGCCCAGAAACATTTAACGTGAGCCAGGTGTTGGTGACGTGATGGCATAAGAAACAGGCCTGTTCTCGAGGAGTGTGCAGCGACGCAGGCAGACAGGGCGTCGGCTGGCTCTCCGGGCTGCATGTAGTTCCTGCAATTCGTAAAACATGGAGAGTGGCGGAGGGAGGGTTACGCCTGTCTTGCTTACTGACGTCTGGGTGAGCCCACTGGTTTGGACAGCCATTTCTCATGCGGTAGCTCATCTGGCCCTCAGGGTCCTGTGAAATTGGCAGGAATTACTGTGCCCAACTTACAGAGGAGGAAGCTGGGTCTGCAAAGTTAAGGAGGTCATCGGAGGTCACTGGTGAGTTAGAGGCAGAGCCAGGGGCAAACCTGGGTTTTCAGACTCTCAGTTGGGTGCTCTTTCGACCGGCTTCATGTTTTTATTAAGGAGGTGGTGGGACACATACACTTGGGAGCTATTATATTACAGGAATTAAAACATGGAAAAGAGTAACAGATGGTAGCGGTGTCCTCCATTAAAGCCATCAGGTATGGAGACCAGAGAAATCTGACTGGTCACATTTTAGAAAGGACAGACAAAGATGTGGGCCCACGTGGGAGGCCCGAGGCCCACAGCTCGGGGAGCGCGAAGGCACCGGGCTCACGCAACCCAGCAGCGGGCAAGCGCCACGGCGGGGACAGCAGGCCTCCGGCTCCGAGCACACCCGGGGTGGCGGACGGGTGGGGAGTCCGGAGGAGCCCGCGGGTTGCGGGGAAGGCAACAGGATCAACAGGTGCAAGTTTCCAGGAGGCAGATTTTGGCTCAACACAAGGAAGAATTTTCTGAACATCAGAGCTGACCAGGAAATGGAACGTGGACTCGGGGGAGGGCGGAGCAGGAACCGGGACAACCGTTTGCTGATGAACCCTGCATCGGGCAGGGGACCAGATTCGATGGCTCCTGCAGGGACTCCGATGAGTCTCTGCGACTCTTGGCTGTGGTGGCTTATGTCCTTGAAGAACGACAGGACTTAGCTAACGGCCACATGAATAGTGGTGGCTGACCCGAGTACCCACAGTTTCTCACCGAGCGCAGGAGCTCAGAGGAGGGAGGCTGCCTTCCCTGTTTTCTCTGGTTACCTTCAGAGTGGGGCCCAGCGCGCTGCACACCTGCTGCCTCTGCGCGGGAGAGTCGGCGTGCTTTCCCAGTGGTTGTCTCATAGCGAAGAGGACCCCTCTTAGGTCACTTCTCCACATCAAAGGGGAATGCACACGTCCTTTACTTTCGGATATTCAGTCCAGCATCCCTCTCATGTTGGGGCTACTTCAGAGAACAGCACATCAGTTTGTCGATAAATGACTGCTGTGAGCCTGCCATGTGATTGAGCAGTCTAGTTGTGGATGCGGCAGTCTAGTTGTGGATGTGACACACATGTCCCCCACCCCTCCACCCCCAACAAAATGGCTACTGAAGGTTAACAAGGACTTAAGCTGGGAGCTGCAATGGCAGAGTGGCTGAGCGCAGCCCTGGGCTCAAAGACCACCAATGCGGGGACAGGTGGGAGCTGGGGTGCATCCTACCCGGATGGCCGTAGGCTGGTTGCAGGTTATTTCACCTCACTGGGCCTTCATTTGCTCATTTATAACCATATCTACTTCATGGGGTTTTGTGGAAGACTAAATTGGACCCTGGGTATATGCATAGCACAGTGCACACAGTAGTTGTTCAGTAAATGATCACTACTATTACCGTTAAGGAGCATAACAGTAATAAAATAAGTCATGAACTACAGCCTAAGGCATTTGTAGTAACTCAGAACAGGAACACCGACAGAACTTAGAGTGTGAAGAAAAGGCTTCATAGGGACAAATGCCATTGCTGCCACTTCACAGCTGTGGGACGCTGGGACGATTCACTCCTCTGAGCCTCAGTTTGCCCCTATGGAAGTACCTGTGAGAAGTAAAGACAGCAGCCAGCACACGCACAGTGAACGCTCCATACATGTTGTTATGATGGCCATCGGGGAGAACGTGAGGTACCCAGCTGAGTTAGACACGAGTGGGGTATGTTTATTTATCCCTTGTTCTCTACCCTCAAACTCTAGCTGTTGAATTTTTTATTACCGAAAGAAAAAGCAAAACAAAACAGTGGAATTGAATGAAACACAAAGCCCCCAGCTATTTTCACATGGGACATTATGATGAATTCATCCTTAAATAAAAACAGTTCTTATACCAAAAAACCAAGTCTTTTTCAAAAAGCAAAACAGTTTTTTCCCATCTGCCGTACTGTTACAACCACCCAGCACCGAGGTAAACGACCGTGAGACACACTCCGTCAGCGACCGGGCTCTGATGCTTTGTTTTCACCCCAACACCCTGGGGGGCATTCTGACCCCCGACACGTGGTGTTCCATGCTATTTCGTTGGTTAGTGCCTTCTGTGCCTATCTTTCCAAAAAGATAAAGTTTTAAGCTGATGCTACTTAATTAGAAAATTCAGTACTTTTTACTTCCGGGAGGAAAATAACCGTTGTAATGAGCCGCGGGTCTTCATCACCCAGCTGCGACGGAAGGGGGGTGGCTGGCAGCGGTTCTGCTACGTAGCGCACGTGGCTGAAGCACAGCTGACGTAGAGACGCATTCGTCCCCGTACGACTGGGACCGCCGTACGACTGGGACCGCAGGCACTACGACCCCAGGATGAAGGTTTTGTGGTTTTTAGCACAAAGCTTTAAATGCATGAATTTAAAAACTCCACCAATAATGACATTCGTACGTACAAAAATTACCCCCAATTATGTCTCATTTTGCATTGAAATAAGTGCTTTAACTGTTCGTAAAACGTTTTGTTTTCATTGTAACTTAATTTTCAAAGCCTCCAGCTTCCATCGTCTTGGAATTCCGACATAACGAAATTATGTTATCATTAAGCAATTACCAGTATGATGTCAAGCAACGGGAACTGTTTTGGGAGGTAATTATTGTGCACGGGTATGGGGGAATTTCCAATTATAGTCTTGGCTAGTGCAGAGTTTGTCCCCCCACGTGACATTGCCCTATTTAAAGACTGGCTACGGAAAGTCTAGAAGGACTCATTAACAAGTAAGAGCCTTGTCTGCTACCAAACTAAGAGCATCTGGTCAGGGGTCCAGATTACATTTTTACCCCTCTTCACATAATAAAGCTATTTCTCGTAAAATGAATGGCCTTTCAGCCAATAACCTAGTTAGGAACTTTCAGCTTCATCCACCTTGGAAGTGGTCACCAGCAGCATCAGGAGAGAGGCCGCGGGGGCCGCATCGGCTGCCCCCCCCCCCCCCCGCCCCTGGGACGGAGCAGCTCGGGCAGCCGATCCCTCCAGTTCCCCTTTGGAAAGTCAATTAATACAAATGCTTAATTATCTCTATTTAATGCATTTCAGCTGTAGATAATAGCAAACCCTTATGCATAAGCTCAGTCTTCACGCTAGAAAGGAAATCATGTGGCACCAGTTTATCAGATTTTAAATCTCGGAATCAAGACACTGCACTTGACTTTCGATTTTTCTGAGGCGCCGTCTAGAATTTTTTTTAAAAAAGTTAATGCATTTTCTCTTTTATAGATCTTGAGAACTGATTGACTGTATTTTTATGTGCATACAAACACACTATTGTTTAAACAGTTCAGTGGTGAGGGATCACCGTTGGGAACAGTCAGCCTTAGGATCAATGAAGATGACATTTTAGATAAGATTCTGCTGAGTACCAGGTGCTTGCAAACACTTCCACCAACATCTCTCACAGGAGGGCAAAATTAACTTGCACTAAAGCCCACAAAGTCCGCTGTGAGCTGCTGAATTCTGGTTTTCAGCAAATAAATGCTTTCAAGTGGGAGAAAGATAAATGACCGTCAATAGAATAAAAAGGATGAAAAGACACTTTCTTCTTTTTGAAAGCCATATCGTGCTTTGGAAAGCAAATAACACGTCATAATTATAGTCCAGGTGTCACTTGGGAAGTAAGTACGTCACCCCTTTTGTAAAAACCTGTGGCCAAGTATTACTTGGAAAATGCCATTTAAAGGGACATGTGGCAGGTTTAGAGGCTTAATCAGGAGTACTGCAATTTCATTGGTGGTCTCTGCTTACAAATGTGCAGTGATTCAGATGCGTGCTTGTTCGTCAAGTCATCGCGCTGTACGCCTTGAACTCACACATTGTACTATGCCAGCTGTATCTCAATGGAGCTGGAAAAAGCCCTCAAAACAAATGTGTGGCTTTTAGCTCTGAATGCATTTTCTTACACATGAAGGCAGCTCCCTAGCTGGACAATTAAGCTCGGAACCCTACAGAGCCCATAGGGCCTGCATTCAGGCAAAGTGGCAACATTGCCGTTAGGGGAAAATGCACCCCAGTTCTCCCAGGGGAAGCTGGCCCACATCTGGGGCCAGGACCCCTTCTGGGCGCATCGGGGGCCTAAATCGGTGGGGGTGTGGCTGTGGAGTAGGGAGAGAGCCTCAGACACCAGCAGCGTGCTTACTTCCCTACTGGAAGCTCGCTTCCAGAACGCCGGAAAAGAAGACATCTCTCTACACTCCTGAGAGCTCTGTACTCACTCCCCAGTCACTTCTATGCAGAGAAGACAGCCCCGGGACCCTGACAGCTGCCTGAGAGAAAATGCATTCCCTGCCCCAAGGTTATCAGAGGACAAAAGGCAACACTAGTTTAATAGGGGAAGGGGCGGCGACTCTGGATTCAAGAATATCATAAATAATAATGGGTCATTTTATAAGCTGAGAGTTGAGGCGGGGGATCTTTGGGTCTAAGGAGAAGACTAAAGAGAGTACTTTTCTTTGTCCAGAAAGCTTCAAGAAAGAGAACTTCCTAAATTAAAAACAAAAAGTTGCAATGGACGTTTCGGTCATACAGTTCTCATCGACCTAAATGGGAACTCTGTGGTCTGATTGCAACATGGGGGTTAAAGGTATGGATTGTCTGGTCAGACAGGCCTGGGCCAGTGTCCTACTTCACACTCAGGCTGTGACCTTAACCTCACCTACACCGTGAGGACACAACGTCGTCCCATACACGGGAGTGCGGGGACAAGCCATCGTGAAGTAATGCACAGGAAAACTCAACCCGCAGGTGTTTTACTGGTGCTGGCTTCTGTTACTACTTTTAGTGTTTTTTTTTGGAGGGGGACAGGGAAGCCCTCCTTTGCGTCTTAAATAAATCTTCAAGATACAGGTAAGACCTAAAGAGTAGACCAAATCATCCTTCTGTTTCCCAATGGGCAGAGCGTCCTTCATTCACTCATCAGATATTTATGGAGCGTGTACTATGTCCTAGGTGCCACGTCAAGCACTTCGTGTACCATGTTTGATGAAGCACGATGTCCGGTGAGGTAACTAATAAAATAGGTTTTAGAAGGCTACTTTTGGTATTAGGTAAATGTCAAATAATTGTGTGACAGGAAATAGGACCGTGAAAGAATTCTTTGGGTAGAGCCAGAGCAGATGGCCGGATTCTCTTCTCTCTGGTTAGTTGTGAGGAGCCATGAAATTTCTATAATTTCTTTATTAGTAATTTGGATATTATATCTATAAATAAGCATTTGTGGCCTATTTATGTCTCATGTGTGATTAGTCAGTGTTTATAAGGAATACCCCATGTGGCTTCGCCAGACCACAGGCATAAAAATGTTATCGTTATGAGGCTCTGGCACCCCAAAGGTCCGTGCCCTTCTTAGTCAAGATCCATGTAAAGTGCAAGAGAGGTTGCAGGCCTGGAGAGACGTCTCTATTATTGCATTTTGGAGCTGGTAAGCATGAATAATTCAAGGGTCGTGTCTGCAAAGGAACAAATGTCAAAAACAAATTGACAACTATTTTTCAAACCAAGTCCAGTTCATTTTCAAAAGGTCAGTTTTCTTGAGTAAGTTCTGAAATCTTAACTGGCCGTTTTCGCACTTCACACGGGCTCTGGGCCCCCGTGCCCCCCGGAACTGACATTCGGCAGGTCTAGTAAGGGCCGGGCGGAGCTGGGAGGGGCTGTCCCTGCTCCAGCCTGAACGGCACGGAGTGCGGCGCTGCTCCGGCTGGCTGGCCGGCTCTGCCAGGAGCCCAGCTGTTCGCTTCGAGGTGGCACCTGTATGGCTGAGACATTCTGGCTGAGCAGAAACTGTGGCCATGACACTAACTCGGACTGAATAAAGTAGGGACTCAAGGAGCAGGTACAATGCGTGCACTTACTTCTGTACGGCCTGGGGCAAGTTTTCCAGAATTAGGTATTGGCCAGGCCAACTCTCCCTGCTGTTGTCATGCAGTTATGCCTCCTGCTGCTCGGGTGCATCTCAGCCCCTCCGTGGAGAGGCTGTGGTTCAACACACCCGTTCCTTGCTGTAGGTCCCAGTGTCCATGTGTAAGATGATGTAATACTAGTACCTGCACCTAGTAGGCGATTATGAGAATTAAAGCACGTACACGGGCCTGGCTCACAAGCAGTGAAACGAACGTCAGCCGTGACTGTTTTTATCCTGGAGGTCCAAAGACGGGAGACCCCCTTTCCTTATGAACCAGCCGTCAAAGCCACCTCCATACCTCCGGGCGCTGGTTCTGCAGAAAGGCATGATGTGGAGGAAGCCGGGGGCTAATCCTAGCTTGTGTTCTGACATTTGACCGAGGCCAAGGTCAGATCGAGGGCCCTGGACTACATCAGCGTTTTCACTGGTTCATCAGAGCCGCACGGCTGGTTCCGAGACCCTCACTCTCCCTTTAGCCAGAGCACTCTGCGTTTCTCTTCTATATGTTGGGACTCATTTGTGAAACTTCATTGGAAAGAAAAGTTTTCACTGCTTATAAAAATGGTTTATGAGACACTGCAAATGTGATCTATAGCTATATTAATTGCTGAAATGTATGGGTTTAATACCCTCATTGTTGAATTTTTAGAAATATACCTAATATACTCAAACAATTGAAATTGGGGAGAAAACTGGAAATCAGATTTCAATGAATTACCCCACCCTATTTTCTCCCAAGGCTGTCAGAAGAAAGGACCAGTTGAAGAGCATTTCTCTCACTCTTTTCCTCCCTCCCATCCTTCCTTCCTTCCTGTCTTCCCTCCAGTGAGAATTTAGAATATCTCTTATACTATACACCAGAAATTGTACCGGGTCGTAGGGATCCAGGAGTGAGCCAACCGACCAAGTCTCTGCTCCTAAAGATTCACAGCCTCTTTAGGAAGAAAAGACAATAAACGAGTCAATAAATCACAATTACAAACTGCAAAGGCTGTGAGGAAAACGTCTAAGGTGAAGTGAGAGAGATTGACCTGCGGAGGTAAGATCATGTAGAAAGGCCAGTGACCTTGTCGGTACGCAGCTGCTCACTCCCCTGGCCTTGCCCTTGATCTGCTCAACACAGTCACTGCCCCGCTCAGCCACGCCCGGTGGAGGAAGTGTGGCCACCTTCATTTCTGACAAGCCTGGGTGGGAGGGGCAGGTCCAGGGCTGAAACAGCTGACCAGAGGTCCCTCTCTCTCTCTCTCTCTCTTTCTTAAAGAACTTAGCTACTTAGCCCTTGAGATGTTTAATTTGCTTTTCTTGTTGGTTCGGAATTCTCAATAGACGAATAAACTTTCAATTCCTGGCTTTATAGATATGAATTTTTTGAGTAGGTGATCTATTTACTTGGTTCAAAACCAAAGAAGTATAAAAAAACGGTGGATGGGCTCTGGGGCCAGGCTACTTGGATTTAAATCCTAGCTCTGCTAATGACTGGTTGTGAGACCTCAGGCAGGCCATTCGAGAACTGTGCTTCAGTTTCCTTAGCTGTACACAACTAGTAACTTACTTCCGGTGTTGCTGTGAGGGCTAAACGTAACCACTTAACTGTGTCTGGCCCAGAGTAAACGCTAAATTAATGGTGTTAATACAACAGAAACCCACGAAGAGTCCCAGCCTGCCCACATTTGTGCTTCCGGTCCCCTTCTGATGATATAAACTGAATAACCGAACCTGTTATTTTTCTTTGACAACCACTTTGTAAGAACAGATGAAAATACTACCTCGGTGTATTTGTAAGTGGGGGCTGTACTTGGTTGTCTAAAACTAAGCCAATAACATGAAAAGATTAACTCAATAGGAAACACTAGTTTTTGATAATATTAATTAGCTGCAAGCCACAAGAAACATACTCGGAAAGGGGCAAAGGATCGCCGATCAAAATCTAAAGGGGTGCAAAAGGGGTGCCGGCACTGGTTAACATCAGCCAGGATATTTTTATAATTCTCTGAATTTGATTTGTTATTCTGCCTTCGATGGGAGTTCTGTTTCCCTGCCATGTACCCGAGCTCCTGCTGTTGGGACACCTTCCCAGTGGTGACCGGAAGACATCCTCCCAGCCACTCGTCGCTAACACGTGCATCCGGGTGCCTGTGCTCGAGGACCACACTCCGTTTTCGCGTGTGAGTTAGGAAGCTTAGCATAACCTATTATTATTCCCTTACAGCAAGGTCTCCTCCCGACGGCCAAGATTCTGTTTTTCTGCCGTAAGTAATTACAAATGTATCCCTCTAAAAAGACGCCTCTGTCCCCCAGGCGGCCAAAATGCACAACTTAGATGTATGAGCCTTCACTCTGAGGAGAAATGGGGTGCTGCATTTTCTCCCTGGGGCATTCACGGGGAAAAGATCCCCCCAAACCAGCACCTTTGTTGGAGCAAAACATACTGGTTTCGGTATTTTTGTCTCAGATATAGAGCTTCAATCTTTAAAATCCTACTCAGAAAACTGTCTCAGGGAGTGCCACTGAGGTTATTGTCACTCTATGTGCTCTTGAGATCCGCGGTCCCTCCCACCTCAGCCCAGTTTCCACCAAAGATCCTTCTTGCTCCCCCTCTCTGCACGCCTGACGATCATGTCCCCTTCACACTGCCAGAGGCTGACGGCACCTTTTTATGGGAACTTCAGGCAAATTTTCATTCCTGCTTTCCTCCAGTTTTTCCCTTACAAATACTACTCAGCGTAGCTCTGTGCCTGCCTCTGCTTTATGTCAGCTTTAACTGAATAAAAAAATAAAGCCCAAATAACCCCTCTTAGCCCCCATTTCTCGGTATCAGCAAAACCACGTGTCTCTGATGTGGGAATGTTAGGTCTGCTTTATGATAATGCACACAGCCAGTATGTGGCAGACACTATTCTAAGTGCTTCGTATGTCGTACACCTCACTGAATGCTCATGGAAAACTTTCAGGTGAGCTCTATTTTAAAAATGCGGTGACCAAAATTGATGAAGGTCACACAGCAGGACTTGGTAGAGCTGGAATTCAGATGAAGGTCAACTTGACCCCCAAGCCTAGCTTTTACTTACGTAAAATTCTGCCCTGGGCCTAACCTTCAGAAGAACAAGGACCATTTTTCTTACATTCTTTTTAGTTGCAAAGAACCTATCATCCTGTAAAATGAGGCACAAGTTACCGTGTCATTTTGGGTGTGTGAACCTAAGTGATCAGCATTTAATAAAAACAGTGGTATCTCAAAGTGACTATTTTTCTCTATTTATAGTTATTTTTATTTTTATATGCATAGCGGTTTTCATTCCCACCTTGAGCACTCAAACTTCCAGAAGAATCATGATGCTGCTCGGCTGGCTGCTGACTGGGAGGAACGATGGGTGGGCTCAACATATTTAACCAGTCTCTAAAAAGGAAAGAAGGAAGTAAATGAACATGTATGCCTGTAATTCCACATGCGGATTATGCTTTTCCTCTGGATTGTTAATACCTGGGGGATTCCGCAAAGAATCATATTTTCTCCTTCATATTTCAGAAATTAATACTCAGTTTGACAAATCGGTTCATACAGAGCTCCTTGCCTTACCATGGGGTTACGTTCTGATAAACTCGTTGTAATTTGAAAATATCATTTCATACACCTAACCTACCGAACATCACAGCTCAGCCTAGCTGACCTTAAATGTGCTCAGAACACTTACATTAGCCTGCAGTTGGGTAAAATCATTCAACACCAAGTCTGTTTTATAAGTTGAATATCTCGTGTAATATGTTATGCATATTGCTTTTGAATCTATGTAAAGTCGAAAAATCATACAGTGAACCATCGTAAGTTAGGGATTGTCTATAGCTGTTCAGTAAATACAGGAACTAAAAAAAGATGACATTCTTCTCAAAAGTTTATTATTGTTGTTATTAAATTGCAGCTCAGTTCCTCTCAAATAAGGAAATTATTTCAATAATTCTGAAGAAACGCAGTAGGGACCAAGCTCCTTATGACCTTTAGGTAAGAAAGCCTGACAAAGTCACATGTCACAAGACACAAATGACACTCCAGATGGTGGTTTGAACCAGAGTTAGTCTTGGAGCTCTCATGGAGCAGCTGCACTGGTAGGAGTCAGTATGCATTAATTCAGGGCATGAGAAGGGAGTATGAGGAGAGCTGGGCCCTTGAGTGACTCATCACCTCAGTTCTGTCACAAACGAAGACAAAATCACCCCAGAAGACACCTCCTATGGTCCCTGTTCCCCTGCCTCCAGCTTCTAACCTCATTTCCTGATCTCTTTTCTTTCCTTTCTCCTCCATTGTTCTCCAGTCCCCCATACCCTCTAGCAGATATCCAGGCGGGGCCTTGTGATGCAGGTGGGTGACATCCAGAAGGCATGAGCCACTGTGCGCTCTCCTTCGGGCTCTAAACTTGCTATTGTGCTTCTTCAGGAATTCTTACACTGATATATTAACAAGACCCGATAGTTTACCTTATTCTTCTCAACAGGAGAATGTTCCCATGACTATACAATTTCCTTCTAAATTTCTGTGTGTCCTGCTGTCTCCCTACAGTGAGAGATAGTCCCGACTACGAGCACTGGCTCTCCAGGCCGATCCCAGCGGCACGTTGCCTAAAAGAACTTGACCACGTCACTTAATCGTAAGTCTCAGCTATAAAAAGGAGATATAACAGTACCTCAGAGTTTTGTTGTTAGGAGTCAATGAAAAAATGGATGAAAACATTTGGCATGGACTTGCGTACTGAGTTGCACTCAATAAATTTCAGCCGTGACCACCACCCTCTTCCTTATCAATAAAGGTCAGACTGGTTTTACATACAATGATAAACCAAGGTAGGAACTGCATTCTGTTAAAATTAACCCAGTGAATGATGGTAGAAGTCTCACAAGTCTACACAGGAGAGGTTTTCTTTGGAAGTCATTCACTCTTCTTGTATAAAAAGTATCTTAATATAAAAATTACCCATTTCCTATTTGTAATAGTGCAAGACACTTGCAGTCATGACTCACCTCAGCTATCGCTAGATTATGGCTAGTGAAATAAGCAAGGTGAGTGTGCTATGTCATTGAATTTCATAAAAACACATTAAGGACATCCAAAAGGATTTGTCACAGACTTCCAAGCTAATGGGGCATTTTCTGAAGAGCACCTTTTATTTAGCCCACTTAATTATAGCAGATCCAGAATTCCCACATTATACAAAATTACGAGGTCATACCAATTACCATCTCAGTGACCTCATTACTTAGTAAGAATGATGAAGGGCAAGTAAGAACAGGGGGAGAATAACGTCATCACATGATGACACCCCCAGAGACAAATTGGAAAGTCTACACAACGGCAGTAGAAGCACCTACTGTGGTCCTGGACATGGGGAAACACGTAGGTGGGGGCTGTTGTGCGACTGTTATGAAAGGCAGGACATTTATTTCTTAGGCCAATGATTTGATTAATGTTTTTCCTTCTCAGCAGTAGCTACGCAAACTACAGGGATCTTCTTTTTGTGATTTTTTTTTTTTGGTTTGTTTTAGAGTAATTTCAGATTTATCAAAAAGGTGCAAGAAGATACCGGAGTCCCCAACTTAAACACTTTACCACGTTTGCTCTCTCTCTCTCTCTCTCTCTCTCGCTCTCTCTCTCTCTCGCTCTTCCTAAACAGGGTTGGCAACCAGTGGCTCATGGGTGAAACCTGGCCTTCTGCCTGTTTTGTACAGCCCACAAACCAAGAATGATTTTTTTACATTTTAGAATGGTTAAAAATTTTTAAAATAATGTTTCATGACATGTGATAATTATATAACATTCTGTAAACCGTTATTGGGATACAGATGCGTTCACTTGTTCATGCGTCGTCTGTCTGTGGCTGCTTTTGTGCCACAACGGCCGAGTTAAGTATTTGTCTGGGCCCTTCCAGAAGAAGTCTGATGTTCCCTGATCTGTAATCGTGGGCTCATACTGATTTCTTCAACACGAATCCGATACCACACATCTGTTCTCACCTTTCCTCTTGCCACCCTTCTGACAGTGAGGAACCTGGTTCTCGTTATCCTCAATCTAGTTACCGAGTTTCTGAATCACAGAACACGCCACGAGCATTTTCAGAACAAACGAAACAAAACCACCAATAGAAGATTTCTAACCTGCTCTCTAGCATTCTCTGTTTACAATTCTTATATTCTTTAGTCAAAATACTGTGTTCAAAACTTACTTGGGTTAGTTATTCCCTCTCCTGCCCCGCTTCAGTGTGGTCACCCTTATACAGAAGGTCTCTGACTTAGGATGGTTCGACTTCATGATGGTGCAGAAGTGATAAGTGTGCAGCTGAAAACGTACTTGGAATTTTGATGCCCGTCCACCCCCCCCCTGCCCCCCACGCCCAGCGATGCTGCGATACCGTCTTGTGATGCCCGGCAGCAGCCGAGAGCCACAACTCCCAGTCAGCCGTGTGATCACGAGGGGAAACAACAGGGACTCCAAGTGCACGTCGCGTGGGACTCTGAGTGCACTCGTCGTGTTGGACGGTTTAGCCCAACTGCGGGCTAAGGGAAGTGTTCTGAGCATGTTTAGGGTCGGCTGGGCTAAGCTGAGATGGTCAGTAGGTTAGGTGTATGAAATGTATTTTTGACATGGTATTTTCAACGTATGAGGGAGTTACTGGGGCAACAACCCCCCGTATGCGGAGGAACTTCTCTTTGGATTATGTGTGGGGCCATTTTCTCCATTCTCACTGATCCCCTCTTGCTCTCCGTCCCACCACTCCCCACGTGCCTTGTCCTTTGTACGTGATCCTCTGTTCTCGTTGCTTTCCTCAGCTCTGGCCACAATCTCTTCTCTCAAGGAGAGACTCTACCTACCTGTTATGAAAGCCTCTGGCTTCTGTGGTGGGAAAGTGTCCTTCTCAGGGAAGCCTGGGCCCTGAGCACGCTCAGGTGCTGCCCCTCCTGCCCACGCACCCCCCGCCTCTGCCCTGGGAAAGGAGAGGAAGGGCCTCTGCGCGTACCTGCCCGCACGTGCCGGGCACCGCCACCCAAAGGTGTGTTCAGTCAAGGATTAAGCCCATGGAGTCACATGCAGTATCATGTATAAAAATGTCGTGTAGGTGAAGAATAAAAACCATCTTGTGAATTTTCACAAGGGCCGGGTTTATCTAATACTAAAATCCTGGCTACCAAAAAAAAAAAAAAGAGAAAAAAAGAAAAAAAAGAAAAAAGAGCCTTAGCTGAGTTAGAGCTGGGTCAGCTATTTTGATAACTGAGGATAACGTTGTCAGTTAAGATCAACTACAGTTTCAGTTCCTTCATTTCGAATAAGATTTTGCTAGTAAGATAGTTTTACATACATTTATTTCATTAGTGCGTTTCCTACCCATACATCACGTGCGTGTACACACATACACACACATGTGCAAACACATGATATGAGACCAAAAGCTTTATCACCTCTCTCCATATACAGTAACCATTTGCTGAACTCCCGAGTGCCCTGCAGGCCCCGGGGCATCGAAGGGTCAGATGCAGGCCGCACGTGAGCCCACAGAAAATGACCCAAGAGCACGGGTTGTCCACAGGCTGCTGTGCGCTGGTCAGACCACCCACGTGTTCCCCCGAAGGAATCCCCTTGTCATCCCAGCTATCTACGATCTTGTATACATTTAAATATCCTTTGAGAACTCTAAACCATGACGTTAATTATCATGTAGCTCCCATTTACAACACTGAGCCGTCATGAAGCTCGGGTAAGAGGAGCCAGCCAGGGAGATACTCACACAGGGGACTTAACGACAATAATCATGGCACCAGTGTGCATTTCTTATTCACTGAAACGAGTTTGGGTTTTGAAAATCTGTGGCCAGGGAACAGACTGGGGAGTGGGCTATGGGGTATCTCACTTCGGTGGGAATTCGCCCATTCCTGGATTTCTAGACCCCCAGATTAAGGACTTCTGCCCCTTGGAATATCATGGAGGTCATGTTTCTAGTCGTGTAAAATCTTTCTGTGAAAAGCCAGATAGTAAACGTGTTAGGCTCTACAAGCCATAAGGTCTCTGTCACAACCATTCAACTTGGCTGTTATGGTGTGAAAGCAGACAGAAACAACAAGTAAATAAGTGGGCATGGCACTGGTCCAGTAAAATCTGACAGAAAAGTATCCTGCCATGGGTAGCATCTGGCCCTGCGTGATCTTAGAGGAAGGAGCTGTGAAGTGGGACCTTCACAAGGCTCTTAGGGAGATTCCTGTCAATTTTCCTCCTACGCGCCTTGGGATCCACCTTTCTCACCATCTCTACTTCTACACCCAAGTCCAAGCGACTCTCCTGCCTCCCAATATCTGTAGCAAAAGCTCTGACTTGGTCCCCTCATGTCATTCATTCTGGCTTCACTTCTCTGTTTTTCGGAGAAAGACCAGAATCTTTCCCCTGGCCTTTGAGGCTTTGCATGGACGAGTCCCTCTACTTTTCCAACCCCATCTTGCATTATCCTCCCTCCAGCTCACTAGGCTCCAGCCACACGGGTCTTCTCTCAATTTCTGGAACGCACCATGCTCCCTACCAGCAGGGGGCCTTGGCCTTGGCCGAGCCCCTTGTGCAGACCATGTGCTCCTCCCCGTTCCTACTCCCCTCCGCTGGCCTGAAATCACACCCAGCCTTCAGATTCTGACTCACGTAGCCCTCTCTCGGGAAGTCTTCCTGGTGCACCAATCCAGCTGAGGTCCCTTGTCCCTCTTTCAATAGAGCAACTGTAACCTCGTTCAGGGCTCTTGTCTCAGCTCCCAATTACACCCTCATTCATTTAATCATTTGATGAATATAGTCTTCCCCATTTGACTCTACTTAGCAGAATGCCTGGCACAGAGGAGGCACTCTTTGTCACTATTCATCAAATGCATGACTATTGAAAGAGTCTCTTTGGCAGTCCAGAACATTGAGTGCCACTCATAGTGTTGACAGTCTCCATAACGATAAATAACGTAGCTGTTGCGACCCACTCTGCATTTCCCCTCCGTCTCGCACTCTCTCCACCTGACAGGAGCAGGCATTGTTTCCTCACCGTGTGCGTGGGACACATACAATTGGGGGTGAATCTGGGGACACACGCCTTGTTTCTTTAGCGCCGAGACAGGAAAATTTAATTTTCTGCCTCAGAAAACAGAACGCTTGTTCAGAAACATGTTAACTAATATGAAGTACTAAGAAAATATATGTATTTTTTTTGAAACTTAAACCTGCAGAAAGAGCTCTCAGTAGCTTTTCTTTTTAGCATTCATCTCCTGTTTGAAGTCTGAAGCTCAAACTGTAAGTTAGCAACACACTATACATTGGGATCTCTTTTGCATATCTTTTAAGAAGACGAATAAGTATTGAGATGCTATTGTTTAATTTTCGTTTGTTTTACACAGGAGGTCTCTAGCCAGATTCTCAGCGTTGGAAGAACAACTCTCATCTGAGAGTTGGGGGTTGCTTTGTACAACATTCCCACCGAATGGCTGTCCAATTTAGATGTGATCACCATTAGCAACTACGTACCCATTACTTTCAAAGACCATATTTCATCTTCAAATAGCTTTGTTAAAAAAAAGTTTTTCCTCATGTTGAGGCAAAACGCGTTTTCTTTTCCTCTCCACCTGCTTGTCCTGCTTTTGGCCCTTGGCACTTCCAAGAAACAATTCTAATCTCTCTTCCAAACACAGCATGCAAGAGCTATGAGACCGTCTGCCCACAGCTCCTTCCTTCCCCTCCAGAAACAGCCTCCTCTAACCACATAGCTTTCTGGGTGCTACCACGTTCCTACCGGAGCCCACTGCCTCAGTGGGTTGGTCCAGATGGGACATCTGAACTCATCTGGGCCAATCACTGTGCTTCCCTAGAACTTTGAAACTGGATCCGAAGATAAGAGACGGTCCCAGTAAACATGGACGCCAAAAGAAGTGAAGCTCAGGTGCCAGGGGTTCCGTGTTTCCTGTCACACCGAGGCAGCTAGTCTGAAGAGAGGGAGCTTCAAGTCTGGATTCTGGGAGTGAAACGGTGTTGGTACTACTGAATGAGCTGGGGTACTGGGGCGAGGAAACCAGTTTGGGGTGATGTAGGACTTTGGTCCAGCTTATAAGGAACACGACGAGGCCTTCGTAGTTTGTCCAAGTGCAGGTATGCTGGAAATATTCCTAGGTCCTCGCCTTGGCTCCTGGACACGCTGACAGAGCTCCCCGCCCAGCCCACCATCCTAGTCTACGCGTCCAGAATCGCTCCCGCGCTCTCCCCCCAGCCAATCTGGGCTCCCTGTGCAATCCAATTCATAGCGAGCGTTCCAAATGTGCTTTTAGGGCAAAATCCAAAATCACTGCACTGGCCCGAAGCTTTGCATGGTCTGGTACTATTTCTACAGAGTATTTTTGGGCCTTTCCCTCACTGTCACCCTTTCCTCATAGTGGCCTACTGCTACAGATTGAATGTTCGTATTGTCCCCAGATTCACATGTTGAAACCTAATCCCCACTGTGATGGTGTTTGGAGGTGGGAGGGTTGAGCCTTCATAAATGGGATTTGTGTCCTTATGAGAGAGACCGCAAAGATCTCCCTTGCCCCTTCCACCATGAGAGGTTATAGTGTGAATACGGTCATTTCTGAACCAGAAAGAGGAGCTGTGACCAGACTACAGACTCCATACGGCAGACAACCACGTCTTCTTCACCTCGGGCTTAACACGTATTAGATGCTCAATAAATGCTTGCTTAATGGATGAATGAATGAATGAATACTTGTAGGAAGGCCAAGGCTATAAAAGAAAGACCTATGGGCTGAGAGTGAAAAGACTGGGGGACGGACGAGTTTTCTGAGAAAGAGCTGGTAGAGAGGCGGTCGGGAGGACACACTCTAAGAGGGGTGGCAGGAGAAAAGGCGGCCAGATGAGGGCGGCCCGATGAGTACGCCTCCCGGACATTTCTCCTCCTCCCCCCACTTAAAGGGCTTCCAGAGTATATGTGCGTGACGGTGACATCTGCAACAGTGTCACGTCTCTTCCACAGCAAAAGCTGGGAAACGTATTGCATAAAAACATACTGTATTTTCACCTGCCATTATCCATGTGTATTTGAAGACATGCAACAAACATTAACAAGAGGGAAACCATACTCTTTCTTCTTCTGGTCTCTGCAAAATAAGCTCTCCTGACCACGTCTTTGTCAGAAAATCCATAAAAGAGAGGACCCGGCTCCCTCCAAGTGCTCAGTGCACCAAGAAATTACAAAAATGATTAACTTCTCTTACTCTATTAAATA
Organism: Lyroderma lyra; assembly: GCA_004026885.1. NCBI lineage: Eukaryota > Metazoa > Chordata > Mammalia > Chiroptera > Megadermatidae > Lyroderma > Lyroderma lyra. Next base: position 88,352 of record PVJL010005259.1, on the reverse strand, counting down.
AATTTATATGTTTTCTGCAGAAGTGAGCATCTTTCCCGTTCGGCAGTATTCTCCCGCAGGTTAAGAAAACAATGATGTAACACCTTGGGACCACTTTACAGACACTGACTCATTAGATACAGCAGATGATTCCAGTCTGGAGGCACAGATCCGGGATCGGCCATCACATTCAACTACAACATGTGAACAGTACGGAACGTCCTGTCTACTTGAGACAATATGGCAAACGGCCGGCCCCTTCCTGCCTTCCCCACAGTGCCGGCAGCGCAGCTGCTGCCTGATGGGTGTTCATTGAGCCTCTGCAGTGTTGCAGACTTTATGCTGGGTACTGAGGAGTGAGACATGATGCTGCTCTTGGGGAATTCAGTCTCCTGGAGACAGATTGTTAGATCACTACTTACCTGAAAGGGAAGTAAGTGCAGAAAGGTAAGCCCGGGGAGCCTCTTACAGCTGGAAGGGTTCAGAGAAGGCCTTCTAGCAAGAATGATGAAAGGGTTGTTCCTGAAGGATAAGAATGAGGCAGCAAAATAGAGAAATGATGGAAGGATATTCAGAGAAACAGCAGGCACTACAGCAGGGCGGTGTGGGGAGCTTGAGGGTGCCCCTAGCGCTGAGATGCCGGGCACCGACGTGCACGTGTGTTGGATGACGGACTGCAGCCAACTGCGAAGAAGGCAGGGGTCTCAGTGGCAAGTCAAGCAAAGTGTTCCTACTTTATTCCCAAGGCGTTAGGAATCTCCTGAAGGATTTTAGGTTTGAAAAATATTGAATGTGCATTTTAGAAAGATCACAGTGGCATTTGTGTGGAGAATTGATTGGCGGGGAAGAAAGAAGGGACAGAATGCTCGCTTAGGAGTTTGCTGTTGTGTAATCTAGGCAAGAACTAATGTTATATTGGAAATTTAGCACACACGTGCGTACAAATACATATGAGGAACGCAGAATTTGCTCCGTGACAGAATTCATTCCGCGTTGTATCAAGATAAGGTTGTAACATACAGTCTCCTGAGAAGATACCTTGCTTTTATCATCACGTGAGAGTGAAGGTCTCTAGAGAGGGCCGTTTGCCTCAAGGACCTTGCACTCTAATAAGGAATATTTTGGATTCTTCCTGTGTGTCCCATGTACTATCTAAGTTAAATTCAAATAGTCACGGAGGGTCCACATACCCAATGCTATGTCGGATGTTCGAGGACCCCTCAAATAAGGTTAGCTAACCAATACAAGACACGGTCTTAGGAAGGTAGGCAAAGATAGGAACAAGCAGGTCAGAAGAAAAGACATAAAATGCCTCCTCACCGCCATTAGGGAAAGAACGTTTGATCATGTATATAATTGTAGAAATGCAAATTAAAAAAATGAGATACTATTGACATATAGCAACTTGGCAAAAGTTCTGAAATTTCATGAAACTCAGTGTGAGCTGGTAGGAATGTAAATTGGTAAAGAATTTGGTAATACATACCGAAATTACCTTTTGACTAAGTAATTTCAATGCTAGATATTTACTGTGAACACATACTTGCCCCAGGTACCAAGATATGGGCATGAGGGTGTTTATTACAGTGCTGTTTACAGCACCCAAAAGCTGGGAACCTCCCAAATGCCCATCAGCAGATACCTGGCTGAATAAACTGCAGTACACCCAAATAATGAAATAATATCCAGCAATTAATGAAGAATTCCATAAGTGGAAATTCAGAAAGTTGTCCAAAATTTATTCAATAAAAATCTAAAAAGCAAGTTGCAGAATAGTATAGAGTCTCATCCCATTTATGGCGAAAACATGTATAAATCAAACTTATTTTCTTGTATATGAATAGAAAGCTTCTGAGAGATGCCCAACAGACTTAGCCCTCACCTGGGCGTAGAGAGGTGCAGCTGGGGCTGGGGGGAGGGGGGCCATAAGACCTAATTTTTACTTCCTATTTTTCTAATCTTGTTGAATTTTTTAAATTTTTTTAATTTTTTTATTTTTATTACTCTCTTCTTTAAAGGTAGGTCTTCTCATTTCAGGAACTTCCAATTGGAAGGCACCTATAAGAAAACTCCTCTGAAACACAGCTTCAAAGTAGCTTTACGAAGTGTTTCAGGCGATGAGCACTTACTGGAACAGCCATCCTGACTGGGCCCTCACCTGGGGACAGAGGGAGGTGAAGGGGCCCTTCCTTCCTCACGCTGCCACCACCCTCTGGGCTGGCCCTTGCAGCCTTCCCCACTGGAAGGCTGTTTTCATTCTAGGAGACGCAGTCATGAGACTACGTGAAGAGAAGTTTAATATGTTTTATTCTGCTTTCCAAAGGATTTCTCTCTTTTCTTTCTTCTTTCTTTCTTTCTTTCTTTCTTTTTTTTTTTTTTTTGTTGCTGGAACATAAAAGGTCTCAGCGTCACGGAAAGCTAAGCAGTGACTCACTTACCCTTTACCTTTTCACTGGAGGGGAATTATTTTGGGGTGAAAATTCTCAAGGAAGTCAGTTTATCTCCTCAGAACAGAAAAAACTAATCAAGCATTGTCTGATTAATTAGAGACACTTGAAAAAAAAAAAAAGCTATCAAGGCCTACAGCTGTAATCAATTTAATCAACATGCAGCGAGCCAGCTGGTTTTCTTGATTAACAAAGCTGAATGTTAAACAGAAAAGTGTGACATTGCAGTACCATGAGCTAAAGCTACAAATGGAACGTTTTCCCTAAATATTCAGTCAGGTCAGGGTAAAGGGAAAACTCTCTTATGACGAGGGCCATGCGCATGGACATTTCAATCCTTCCCTTAGGTAGTTCCACGTCAGAAGACTAAGTTCATCTATGTCGTAGAAATGGGTAGTAACTTCAGAATGCTTCAATGAACCCCAACTACCTGAAAAGATTACACCATAATAAAAGGAAGACACAAAAGGGATGTGAGATTTCTCTCAGGGCAGTGTCGTTCAAGATTGTTACGAAATTTATCAGGAAGAGACATCCCACACATAAAGAGATACATTTTTTCTTACAACATTTTGAAGCTGTGAATGTGAAATGCATCTAGGTAGTGCCCGATGAGTAAATCGGAAAACTCGATAAATTGACTTTATTGGCATGAAGTCAATTTAAATGTCAAGATGCCTAATGCAAGATTGATTTATTAATGGTTTGTTTCTTGCTCTTAAAAAATCACAGTTATAAATATAAAGTGATGATTATATTTTATGTAGTTGATCTTTGCAATATAGTCTGGAGTTTTATCTATTGAAAGTACAATTCTCAATCTTTTTTGGGGGTAAAAACTCTTCTTTTTTTTCTGCTTGGAATTAGTAAGGACACAAATGAATACTTGCGAACCAGAGTGTTGCAATCAGATTATTTATTGCATATAATGTTACCAAAATAGTTCCAATATGGAAATATGCCCTAGAAAATAATCTGAATAGAATTCGAGGGAATCCTAATACCATTTCCATTCAGATATGTTTCCTACAGGAGCCATTCGATAATTGTTTATGGAGCGAACCACTGTGGAGTTAAAGCTTACCCACTAGTACTATACTGTGGGGGCTATGATTTTGGCTGGCCACTTTCCCCTTCCCTCTTCTGAGAAACTAGTTCTTCTCTCCTATGGGCAACCCACATTACATGATTTGAGGGCTGAGCCTCCCTTCACTCCCAATAGGGGAGCAGACAGGAGAGCTCAGCTCGGCCAGAGTCCACTCTTAGACTTCCGCTGGGTATGTACACAGTGTCCTGATCAGGTCCACTAAAGTCTGCACATGCACTTGTACAGGAGTATATTTTCCCAACAGAAAGAGAAAGGCTGAGAGAAACAGTATGAAGCTAAGACATTTTTCAAGAGGTCCTTTAGAACCTCTATATTTTTATGAGACTTAAACATTACTGTTTTACTCAGCAAAAGGATGCACACAGAACGAGGACTTACATTCCAAATAAATACAGCAACAACTTCTCCCGAATAACAGGTTTCATCTTCATATCTTTGAGGAACATTCAAAAAATAGAATGCCTGCTCTATGCTACTTTCTGCTTCTGTTCTTGGCACTGACTAAATACAGGGTGACCAGTCACATCCTTGCTCACATGGAGCTTACAGTCTAGAGCTGGAGACAGACAAACAAACAAACAAACAAATATAGAGAAAAGTGGAGGGGTTCAGAATACGCCACCCCAAAATATGCCACTGAGACACAGAATTATTTTGAGCTGAAGGCTCTGAATTAAAAAAAAAAAAAAAAAAAAAAAGCAGACACAGAAAATCTCTCAGCCGTCCCCTACCAGGAAGGGTTGGATGATTCTTAGTCATTGACAACGACTCTACACGTTCCCAGAGATGACACCAGAGGAATCCCCGGAGCAAGCCGTACTAACAAGCCCTCATCTTCCGCAGTTTCCCCTGTGTAGTTATTCTCCCATGATCCTCCACCTCGAGAAGCTCAAAGTCCTTTTCCCCTGTCTTGTCAGGGCCCTACGGAATGTACTGTCCGAGTGTCAGCACGGGTCCCACTGCCCCCCGAGCTCCTCACCACTGAGCACCTCCGTGTGCGCGCACACTCAGGTGGTGAGAAGCTTCCGTTAGTTTTTCTCTAGTTAATTTTCCTTTTGTCCATCTAGTTGGCAGGAGAACCTAGGCAGGTAAAAGGCAAAAGGTTTTCTTCCCCTACAGAAGGAATGTTATTTCAGATAGCAGAAAGTGCTAGAGAAATTTAAAAATACAATATTTAATGAGTATCTCATAATAATGGTTCTAGCACAGAGTAAAGGTGAAAGGTTGTCATAAAAACTCCAGTCTGTCGCCTACAGACGGATTTTAATAAATGAACAAGGAGAATGGAAACCCCAGAACGGCTGACTTGAGGCCATCTCTGAGAGAGAGACGTTTCCAACAGAGTGGGCCTCTGAGATGAACAAATGACATTCACATTTCAACTGTGTTTTCTAGGGGAATCCTATTGCTGAGCATCTACAGACACCTCTGAGCCCCTAGATGTGTACAGCACTACCCAAAGAATAACGAGGCGGCCCCGGGGGACCAAAGAGAAAAAGTCCATGGCTTTAGATTGATGCCCCCAACCTCTAGGACCGATTTTAGAAAACAGCAAGGCCGGGTGGGTCACAAAACAGAACACGCACATATTCCTGTGCAGCGTTATCTGGGTGAGTAAGTGGCTAGGGTGGGACTGTCACAACAGCAAAGACTATCCCCACTACCACAGAAAAGACCTCGATAATCCAATGTGGAGCTGGACATTAGACCACATTTGGAATACTGACATAGCATGTAATTCAAGTTGCACTGTTTTTGATTTGAGCTTAAATTTCCTTTTAGCCTTGAAAGCATTGGGTTAAACTCTGTGGCTGTTTCTTCACCTGGAAAGGAGGGTTGTGGCAGGGATTAAATAAAGTGACAAAATGAATGGAAACTCTTCCCACTCTGTGCCTGCTACAGAGATAAAATCAATCAGCAATAGTAATAGATGTAGTAATAATGTTGGTAGTTGTTATTTCAAATTACGGAAGAAGATTCAGCCTCAAGAAACTTCACATAACACCTTTTACAGAGTTATATGACAGCGATGTGTTCAATGCTTCGTAACTGAGTCCTCAGCAAATCAGGAGCAGAAACTTAGCAGCTTTTTCCAACTTTAACTGGCGAAGAATTGCCTTAACATCAGAATACAAAATAAAACCACCCCAACCTTTCTGTGGAATGACGGGACTTAATGGGGCAGAAAGAGTAGGTGGGGTTTAAATTAATGCTCCAATTCAGCTCTCCAGGCTTTTGTAAAGAATAACTACAGGGTATCATTTTCATCATTAAGTGTGTCAGACGATCAGACGCCATGTTTATGGGCTGAGTTCCATTTCCTTTTCAAAGTCGGCTTATTCCTTTGTGTTCCCAGTCAGAGAAAACAACGATATGCTAAAAAGCAGCCTCGGTGAGGTGAATGACAATTTAATTTTTCCCTCGCGTTGGCTGGCAGCACAAGAAAATAAAGAACTGGAGGAAGGTGACAGGATCTCTAGCTGACTATGTTTATTTCCTAGCAGTTGCAGGGTGTGTTAATTGTGACATTTTAGTGGATGAAAAATATTGTGACAGGATGCTAATGTAGGGGATTAACGAACTTTTGAACAGATATGATGGTAAAATGCTATTTTTATAAACCAGGAGGAAATGATCAGAATTCTTTTGTTGCATGGACCAATCTAATGAGTAAATTGGGCACATCACCATGCGACCATCATCATCATAATTATTCATGGTGTTACTGCAGCTGCTATTCAGCCTAAAGATGGATCTCTTTCTCCATAGAAAGCTTATGTGCTAAACTGTAAAAAAGGGAGAAAGGATACAGAAATGGTAAAATACCAGAAAGACCTAAGAATTACACTAATGGTTCTTACTGATAAATTCTTCATTATTGAAGTGTAACATACATGTTAAAAATACACAAATAATAAATGTATATGAGAACTGTCCAGAAAGTACCCAGCCACGTAATATGAAAAACAGAGGCATTTATGGCTGGAGTTTTTTTCCGGACAGCCCTCGTGTAGCTCAGTGAATGATCTCAAAGTGATCATGACCACCACATGGGCCAAAAATAGAAGCTTCCCTTATTATTCCTTCTAATCATTATATACCTGGTCCCCAAAAGTTGCTCAGAGGGTGACATTTTTAAAAATGAAATTTACTGGCGGTTAACATTGGTTAATAACATTATGTGAGTTTCAGGTGTACAATTTTAGACGGAAACTTATACCACCACTAATTAATGGCATGCTTTTGAACTTTGTATGGATAGAGTAATACAATGTGTATTCCTCAACTGTCTAGCTTCTTTCCTTGAATATTACATTTGTAAAATTCATCCACGTTTCTGCATATAAATGGTACTCCATTGTGTGAATGTATCACAATTTACTTATGCCTTCTACTGTTGAAGGAGACTGGGTTGTTTTCATTTGGGGGCTGTCATAGATATATTTCCGTTGGGACGACAAACTTTTTCCCTTTCCACTTGGGTCCAGTGGTTGGGGGCATGCAAATTAACTGACAATAGCACATGGGAGTTGCTCAGTAATAAGTAACTCACTGAATAGCCCTAGATAAAAGTTTATATAGCAACTTAACAAAAGGGGGGTGGGTTTAGTTCTTCACAGGGCAAGTATGGAAGGTTTATTGATTTTTTTGATGCTAATGGGAACGGGCAGTCTTGTCTGCATGGCAGCTGAATGCAAGCTGTATTTTTAGGAGACCCTGATTTACTCAGATAAGAGACATTCAGATGAAATTTCTTTATGCATTTTTTGTAGCTCAAACATTTTCACTGTAAAATCTTTATATCAACTCTGGGGGTCTGAGTGAGTCCCCACACTTTATGTATGTTTTCAGGTGCACATATGCATGCATTCCACTGGCCATCTATGTAGGAGGGAACTGTTGGGTGAAAGGACATGGTAAGTTCAGTTCGCGTGGATGCTGCGAGAAGCTTTCTAAAGCAGTTGCATTAATTTATACTCCCATCACAGTGTGTGGAGTTCTAGTTCCTCCGTATCCTCAACAAACATGCTGGTATTTTATATTTCTACCATTGTAGTGGGTGTGGTGGGGTCACAGTGTATTTCTTCTTCCACTCTGTGGAATGCCTTTTTACTTAAGGAGTGTCCTTTAATAAATTCTCAATCTTAATACAGTCTAATTTATCAATGTTTTCCTTTATGAAATGAAACCTGTTTAAGAAATCTTTTCCTGCCCCAAGGCTGTGAAGCTATATGCTTTGAAGCTGCCTTCTATAGTGGGGTTGTTCAACATGGTAGTCATCAGTCCACAAGGAGCTACTGAGAACTTGAAATGGAGCTTGTGTGAATCAAGATTCGCCAGGAATAGAAAACACCAGATTTCAAGGACCCCATGTGAAAAAAAGAATGTAAAGAATCTCATTAATACAATATTTTACACTGATTATGAAGAGACCAACAAACAAGCAGAATGGCATAAAGATCATTTTAAATTGAAAACATTTAGCCCAATTGCAGATGCAGAAAGAAATCTCACCTGAAATTCCCTTATCTGACTAAAGCAGAGCTTTCCAAACCTCTGACTCCGGGAAAGTTTCCAGTCAGTGAGGCAACTGACCTTTAGCTACTGGACGTTCCAAAAAATTGTGTAAACAAACCTTCTCAGAACCTTCCATCCTTTCCCACTGAAGCCCTACCCTCCCCCCCGCTTACTGAGCTCATGTATGAACCCCTACCCCTGCTATTCAGAGGCCACTCTTAGAGAATGCTTTCACATGCACCTGTAATGAACTTTTTCTCCTGTTAATCTGTTGTCAGTTACTTTACGACCCCCTACAACCATCATTCAAACCTAAGTTGGAAGAGAAAGTAATTTCCTCCTCAAAATGACATGTTAAAAGGAGAATATTTTGGATATACTGGGCTAAATAAAATATGTTATTAAAAATAATTTTACTGTTTTAAAAAGTTTTAAATGTGGTTACTAGAAAATTGTAAATTACATAGGCAGCCCACATTGTATTTCAGCTGGACAGTAGCTCTAGAAGAACTTTCCTTCCTCTGGGAGTGATTCCTTTGCTCTGGCAGGCAATTAGGGTGAGGTCAGAGGAGCATCTGCAATTAGCATAATTCAAAATAAGCGTGTCTTGAATCCCCCAGAAACCTGGTCTAGTTCTGGTTAATGCTTTTACTCCAGGTGTTAGCACTCTGGGGTTTCCTCACTATGGTCCCATCTCTTCATAGGTCCTGAACATACCCTTATCTTCTATTAGTCTCCCCATGTATTTATCCTACCTCAGTTTGTCACCCCTAAGAGCCTAAACCCCTTTTCCATTGTCCTGTCACTTCACTACAAATTTACTGTTCTCTGTTAAGATGCCATCTAAGCTCCAAGTTCTAACCACTCCTTTGAGTTACTCATGACTGAGCTTCTCCCATGTAAGCATATACTGCACTCATACAATTTGTATGCTTTTCTCTTGTTAATCTGCCTTTTGTCAATTTAATTTGCAGGGCCCAGCTGCAGAACCTAGGAGGCTGTGCTAATTGGCTCCACTCAAAGCAAGTGGATTCAGAAGTGCAACACGACAGTGTGCTTGGAATTGGGAGAGTTTGGAATATTTGGCAAATCGTGTTACTAACCACCACAGGCAGTAAGTACACAAGGAAGTCAGGAAACACAACAACTTCTGTTGCACACAGTTCAGAATGTCTATCAAGAAGAATAAACTACTTCTTTACATTAGCTTGTTTACTTACCCCAAGTTGAGAGTATTAATGCATTAGAAGAGGGAAAATGTGTAAAACACACTACATTCTGGTACAAGTCTTTGTTGTACATGTAAAACACAATCTGAACAATAATTGTGTCTGGGATTCAAGCCCTGGGCATGCCATATTAGTATACTTATTTGCACTTGGTTACATTCAAGTGTTTAGACAGAAAATGTAATATTTTACTCCCTTACAAGTTTCATGTACCTAATTATGCAAAACCATCACTGGTGAGCTGAGAGAAGATAATATGCAACAACTCAAGCCATAGATCACGTTTGGAATATTAAGATACAGAAAAAGAATTTAAATGCATTAGGGAAGTTTTACTCTGAAAATTCTTGTCAATGCCAGTCTATCACTGTCACATTAGCTAAAATTGTGCTATTCAAATCCTAGTTTTATTTATATAAAAATGTAAGCCTCTTCAAAAGTTTTGCTTTCTGGTAATATTTATAATAATATAACACCAACCAAGTAATTCACCTTATTTTTTGCTATGACCCAGAGTACTCAGTTCCAATTTGTACTACTTTTATCCACTGTCGGAAAAATACAGTTATTTTATTCATAAGTACTCCAAGATTTCAACTACAAAACTAAAAAATTGCAGTGCAGATATGAAGACTAATCAGTAATATCTATGAAGTATTTCATTGGCAATGATGGAGAGAAGACAATCTCTTGTTGTAAGTGATTTAAATGCCCAGAGAAAAAGGAAATGCGGTGTTAGTGAGCTTATAACAATTAAAATTTTGTACTCAGATGGTAGTTTAGGAAAAAACCGATTTTAAAAGCCAATGATATTCCCTGTAAGGTCACTGCTATGATATCTTCGATGGCATTTTTTTTTTCTAGTTTGAAAGCTACACATTTTAATAGAGCACGGTCCAAAATGTTTTTAAGGTCATACTGGAAATATGTTGATGATTTAAAAATGCAAGCGAAGTGCTTTATGCCATTATACTACCAGAGTGTTATTGTAGTTTAAAAATATCACCAAATCAGCGCAAATCCACTCTTATCGTTTCCTGCACATTTTTCACACCGAGCTGCCTTCTGACTGTGAGTAATCTGTTAATCTGCTCTTCGCCTCGCAATCCGTCAAAGTGACAGGCTCATTCCTTCTCTAATACATAAGATCTTCATTTACTATATGCCTTGCTGCATTTTTATTTTTTGCTAGCACTGAAATGTAGAAAGTCACAAGTAAATTTAGAGAATGCCACATGAGTAGTTGTTTGTTTCGCATTTTTTCCATTATTCCAGCAGGAGAAACTAACTCTTCTGGCCTCCTCACGTGAGTTAATAATATGCCCGAAATGAAGCCATGTCAGGGTTCCGTAAAAGTGTCGGGGAAGAGGTCAGAAGGGGGCACGTGGTAACACGCAAAGTCACTGCGCCCTTCCCCAAGTCGAAACACGGGCCCCACGGAATTGTCTTCCAGTGCTACTGGGCAGTGAATGGATTGCCAACTTCCACTTCCAACTGCTAAGTGGACGGAAAAAGCTATCAGTAAAAAGGAAAGAAGACAAGGCGTTTATGCAGCAGTTTAGGAATGAGATGCTTCCCTCAAAGACAGCACTTCATCAGCACAGACGCCACCGCTCAGTTGCGAGCTGCCCTGTGGCCTCACCCAAGCTGAGGCCTCCATGACGCTGACGGGTCTCAGGCCAGGCTGCACCCGAGCTTTCTTGTTTGCCGTTTTGATAATACAAGTGCTTTTGTCATTTAAAAAGTGCTCACTGTTAATTCAACAGAAGGTATTTTACTCTCCCCTCATTTCTTGCTTTGATTCTGGGGCTTACTAGTCTCTACATTCTGCAAATAAAGAGAGTGGAGAACTGAAAAACGTGAGACTGGGTAACATTCCAGCTAGCTTTCTTTCATCTTCAGTAAGAGATGAAGCGGGTCATCCACAAATCATCATTTGGCTTCCCTTGTTACTGATCCAAGAGTTCACATCATAAAACAAAGGTCACTATTACTAAGCTTAAAGGTCAAAAGCGAAGTTGTTCACAGCGAAGTAAGAAGCTGCCTCCTAACCGGTCTTGTCTCAGCACACACAGACATAAGTATCTTTTTCCATGCACACACCCAACGCCTAACAGCATTTTCTTGCCCGGAGCACCCAATTGCATCCGATTTGTCTTAATCAATGGCATGGAAGCTAAAGGCTTTTAAAAATCAATGGACAAGGAGTCAATAGAACTATAATGTTAGTGTTAATTCAATCAAATTAGTTAAAAGTTGTTTGCCTTTTCTCCTTCAAGTCATTTTGAACAGGCTGGATGTCTGACTCGTGCGGTATTTATTATACTGAGAGTGGGCTTTTCTGTTGGCATGAACAGCAAACTATGAAGCCGTGAACTCCGGTAAACATAGCACATTGCCTGAGTGAAAAATGATGTGTTTAACCTTAATCAATTTCAAAATGTAATGCTTTGCATTAACAGGAGAAACAAAAGAATTCCGGGGGTGGGGGGCGGAAGACCAACTGCCAACAAAAGCAGAGTGTGAGCACAGGTCCAGGTTTGGAAAAGCTGCTAGTTCTTCGGGCTGGACCCCTCGGAACCTTTCCTAAGACGTTCACACATGACCCTGATGGCATGCAGTGAGGACATGCCTCTGCAAGCTCCCGGCAGGCACAGTGCTCTGCACATAGTAGGTGCTGCAAAAATACCCACTGAATGTGGTGGAGGGGAGGAACTGCAACACACTTGCAATCACTTTGTGCTGTGGGGGTTCCTTGCTTAAACAACACGGGGAGCTCTTCTGCTTTAGGTTACAAAATGAAGGATGAGGCAGTGAGTCTACGGACGGGAGTGGCTGTGGCCATTTAACCATAATTACGGTCTCCACTTCTTAGGTTCACGTCGTTATCCTGGACCTCAGCCTGCACTGCCCTCCCCTTCCCCTCAGATAGGACAGAGGTGAATGTGATAAACTGGAATTAGTACTTTGACTTTTTAAAGGTGCTCATTACTCTAGAAGAGGAAGCTGAATCTTTTAATTAAAAGCTGAAACTGTAAAATGTTAGAATGATAAGTAATTGCTTTGGTAATTACCTTCTTTACCCTGGACCCTGCGCCAAAGGTAATCTGAGTTCATCATCTGGATGGATCACAGGGACCGGGGAAGCCTGGGTAATTGCAGGAGCCGTGCATCCTGCTAGTCAGAAATGCTCGAATTCTTCTGGGATCCATCATGTCAGACACAGAAGCTTCAGGGAGGTGTGGGGAGAGGATGCAATCTGTTCCGAAAGGCTCATGGGAAGAGGTTTCATGAGCTTCTGTAATTTTGGAAGCACGACAATAACTAAAACATTGATGAGTATTTCTCTGGCCCTAATGGCTTCAGATGCCCTCATGGAGCACATATGGGAAGGCAGGAGACTCACGCTAAAGGGCGAGGTCCCGGGGACCCAAGAGGCACCTGGTCAGAAAGCAGGCAGACATCTCAACTGAGAAACTGGAGAGGGGTCAGCTGATGCTGAGGCAGGTAGGGCCAGAATGTACAAGTGGCGAGAGCGAAGGAAAAGAAAATCCTGCTCAGGTGGGCACGGGTGGCACCCGGTCTGCTGGAGTGATGGCTAGTTAGGGCTTGGGACAGGGTGACTGGAGCAGGGATGCCAGCGGAGCGAACCGGCTCTGGGACAATAAATGATCAGGAGCAAGACTGAATGTGGGCTGTGCCAAGAGCAGAGGAGCGAAGAGAGGTGATGAGGCTGGGGACAGTCAGCTGCCCAGCTCGGGTGGTGAACTGTTGGGTCCCTGGGAACCCAATGGGGAATGGTGCCCCCAGGTTGTACAGGGCATGGTCCTAGGTTCAGAGTGGTCTGAGGTCAGAAGCAGGATGATTCCTGAGGGATGTGCTTTGCTATTAGGGGTGCCTTCAGCTCGTGTGTTCCCTGGGGCAGGGCTGAGAGCCCAGAAGAGCCTGGCCTTTGCTGTCGACTGTGGAGGAGAAGGGCCCAGCTGAGTCTCTCTAGACCAGGTGCCTTTAAAGTCTGCTGCAAAGGTTAGTGCAGGGGACTGCAGACCTCCCTGGGAGTGGGAGGGGCCCGGAGTCACCTGAGTTTAAGAGGGCGCCAGCGCGTATGTGCTTGCTCGCCCCCGCCCCCCGTTTATATGCCAGTTAATCAGAAAATTCTCTGTTGTGTTTTGGTCTGAAAGAGGAATATTTGTTAAAAACTCAGCTTACTCGTTTTAAAATGATCCAAACTTAATCATTTGAAGAGGAACACGACATGCAATTTCTGCACTGAACTTCATTTGTTTATGCATTTTCTCTCCTTGGTGTTGGTGCGACAAAGGCCCAAGCCATAGAGGAGCCCATGAGGCTGCGTCCCAACAATTGGAGAGAAAAGAAAAATGAAGCCTGTGGTCACTCCCGGTGGTGCTTGTAGGTCACGATGACAGGCCAGCTGAGCCAGCGTGAACCGAGGTCAGCGGTTATTAATCATTTGTCAGAGTCTTCAGGGCTTTATCAGATAATTACAGTTATGTTTATAGCAGAAAAACGTGGCAAAGCAGCAAAGGACTCCAGCCCCAACACAATCTGTGCTGACATTTAGAAAATAATACAGATAAGCAATACGTCACGAAGCCAACACTTTAGAAAACCATGCCATTCATTACTGGGCCTTCTAGAATTATTTTCTATTTGTTTATTGAGAACCTTACAGAGCTTTAGAATACCTTTCCTCCTCTCCCTCATTTTCCGATGAGCTGTAAAAATAGCAAGGACAGGCCGGTTATCTACTCCATCCATATAAACAGATGACTAGCATGTAATCACAGCTTATTTTACAATCCCATTCCTGAGCAAAAATATCATGAGCTGTTCTGAAGACTCTAAACACATCCACAGACGTGCCTAAGGGACAGCTCTGAACGTCACAAACCAATAGACGGCATGTTAAAATTAATGACGGAAGTCTGCAAACAGCATCTACATAGCTCCGTTCGGCAGCATGGAAGTAAGTGTACATGCTAGGAAGCACGTCTCAACACGACTGAGCTGTGAAGTTTCCTGAGCCTGCACGCTGCCATACAGGCTGTCGGCGCCCCCGGAGGCAATGAGGGTGGACACTGGACACAAGGGCCTGAGCATTTGAGGTGCTGCCTAAATATCAGTCAGAATATTAGGGAAACGTAATGGGAAATATCACGCCCATGCCTAACAATGCAAGGGCAAATGGCTTTGTTGCAAATGCAGACATGCAAGGGAATATGATGAAGTAAACCATGTGTATTTCAATTCCTAGGCTGTAAACGTCTCAGGGAACGATTACCATCGCCTCTTACCTCTGTCTAACGTCAAGCACTGCCCTATGAATGTGAGTGGATCTTCTCACTCTGAGCAAGACACTGCATATGAATATATGCAGAGCTTTAGCTACTGCCATCCTGGAGTCGACTCTTCGAAACCCAAATCTGCCTGCTTTGTGGATTGCATCCTATCTTTAACTTTAATCATAAACACAAAAAAACCAGGGAGGTAATTAAGTTGCAGAAATGAAAAAAATTCCAGGATAAAATGTAAGTGGGAGATTTTGGGGATACTGGTTGTTGTTACATTAATAAAGCTACTTGAGAGTTGTCTCTATAAATATGTATGTATGTGGGCATGAGTTATATAATTTAAAAACCTTAGGTTCTTAGGTCTCCAGATATGACAGGTATTTCACTGAACCTAACGTGGCCATTTCACCTCTCCAAGGGCACCGTCATGCTGTCCCCTCAGGGGGCCTGCATGTGCACGTGTCCCCATCACCATCATGTTTGTGTTACTCTGATCACAACCACACTTAATTCAGGAAGTCCAGAGCCGCCCAGTTCCCATTCGGAGCCTCTGCGTGCCGAACTTCAATGCAGGACCCAGGTGAGATGCTTGTGTATCCAAGAGGGCAGACTGGAGACTTACCTTCTCATTTCATATATATATACATACACACACACACATATATATATATACACACATATATACACACACATATATATATATATACACACATATATACACACACATATATATATACACACACATATATACACACACACATATATATATATATTTCCTATTCATCACCAGTATCTTTTAACTTTAAAATTTAATTGTAAAGTTTTTTATTTGAGAGTCTAAAACATGGGATACGATTTGTGGGAAATATAATAAATAAAAATCTTAAGAAAAATCATAGCATTTCAATTTTAAGTCAAATTATGTGTATTACGTGACTCAATTCACATTTTTATATGACGATCCATGCTGACCTTATCATTTTATCATTTTCTTTTTTTATGGCCCAACAATGCCTTTCTGCCAATTCTCCAAGCTGCTGAACTTCTGAGCCCAGAGCAAGGCGTGGAGCCTGTGGGCCTCCCGAGCAGTGATGGAGTCGTGTCCCAGACAACGGGTGGACAATCCTGCTGGCAAATGGAGCTAATGGCATTTTACTTTTGTGCTTTAGAATTTGGCTTCTTATTGTATTAGGTAAAATGTAAACTAATTTTTTCCTAAATGAATGGACATTTAAGTGGTTAAATAAAATACGCTTTTTTAGTTGGTGAATTTCCTTATATTCTGTCTTTGAGAATTAAATTTAAAAAGATATTTAAGGTCACATATTACCACTTCTAAACATTAATTAATTAATCCATGCAATATTATGAAGTATGTTTTCTATACAGGGCAATGTTCCCTTCCATTCTATAATGAGTCTCATCAAAGTCACAGAATGACTTCAGAGAGCATGCAACTCAAATCCTTTATACATGAGGGTGTTCATTTGATGAAGTCTGGAAGAGCTGAGAGGCTTGTCTGAGATCATTTACGGGGTTGGTAGCAGAATTAGGATAACTAGGTTCCTTTTCTCCTTTTATTGAAACAAAGGCTCCACTATTTAACATGTCTCACTATGACTTTCACCTGTTCAGATTACAAATTCAGACGTTGTTATAATTTGGACCAAAGTTGGATTTCCAGTTATGAGCACCTTGAAAGTTTACTCATACATAAAAAGATTTTGTTAGTCAAATGTAGACGAGCCGCATGATCACACAAGAGATAGTCACATATCAAGCGATAACTGATTTCAGAAGTTTCAAATACCTTTTTATATTAAGATATACTGAAAGTGCAATCCCAATTTGGGACCTGTCACTGTATTTACCTATGATAGTGGCAATCCCTCCCACTCCAATAGATGACATGAAGGAGTGACCAGATCACGTATCTAGACCAGGAATACTTAGAAGAGGTTACTAAAAAGGAACATTTTTCTCTAAGTATGTCATGAATATTATGGACCCCATTGGAAGTCCTGTAAACCATGTAGGTGGTCTCCTGGCAGCCGTGTTAGTGTTACCTGGGTTTGATTTGCTGTTCACTGCTGATTGGCCCAGAAGTGGGTCAGGCCAGGCCAATCACATTCTCCTTCCTGGAAAGCAGGAACCCGGACTCAGACAGAGCCTGCCTGCCAGCTTCCGCATGTATTCTGAACTGCAATATGTAAACTTAAGAGCTGTCAGACAGCCATATACGACTGAGACGCAGAGAAAGCTGGTGCTCAGAGAGAAGAATGGATCAGAAAGGAGGGAGCAAGTGAAGATGGAGTGAGAATTATTCCCAGTTCCTAGTTTTAGGCCCCTCCTGAGGGCTGGCTACCCTTGGGTTCTAGGATACTGCCCAATATTCCTATTTAACAAATCTCTGCCTCTCTCTCTCTCTCTCTCTGCCTCCTTCCCTCCCTCCTAGCTAAGTTGTTTTTGATACGTACAACCAATGAGTCTTAATTCAGACTGATACTCATAGATATAAGACTGCGGCGAGAGCTATAATGCTGTCACTGGTGTTTTGGTCCCTCTTGGGGGACAAGCCACAGTGCCAGTGAAAGAGCTTGAGAATGAGATGCATTGCAA
Source organism: Lyroderma lyra (assembly GCA_004026885.1). NCBI lineage: Eukaryota > Metazoa > Chordata > Mammalia > Chiroptera > Megadermatidae > Lyroderma > Lyroderma lyra. The sequence goes on along the minus strand of PVJL010005259.1, from coordinate 71,140 downwards.
TAACGAAGACCCTGTGCATGGAGCTCGAGATAGATGGATTTTTAATACATTCCTACTATATCATAAATTGTAATAAAGTAATACTGATTTATATTGATATACTCGTGCTAGCTTATTTAGCGATGTATTAGAAAGCCATGATACTACATATATTTCAAAAATGAAATTCAGATTTCCTTGTCCCTAATGAGCCTAAAATAATGAAGTTTTTCTATATTGACAAATGACTTACGTCAATGACATTTGTGAAATAATGCAATAATTTTGAAACTATAAACTTTTGAAATTATAAAAATAAGAATGGCCTTTTAAACTTGTATAAGCTATCTTGAAAAATGTACAGGCACAAGGTTACATAAAAAAGATTTATGCCTAAAATATAATAAAAAATCAAACACCTATTAAAATGAAATATCTATGCAAATAGAATAATAATGAATGAATTAATATTTAAAGAGCGCTTACTGTGTGCGAGGAACTGTGCTAAGAATTTTTCATATATTAGTTTATTTGCTCACTGCCAAAATACTATGAGGAAACTATTATTCCTGAATTACTTTGAGTTAAATGACTAGCTCAAAGTTGCACAGCTAGGAAAAGGTGGAGGTGCTACGCACAGTTAAGCCTAGGTAGACTGTGAACCACCACACCATGGTCTGAATAAGAAAGTAGACTGAACTAAGACATCTAAAAACCCCAAAAGCTTTGGTAAGCTCTCTGGAAGTTTTGGAAAACAATTTCATGAAACCAAGAAAAAGGCACAATCTTCTAACAAATCTTAAAAGAAATAACTTAGATTGTCAATAATTCTTACCGGGGGTTAGAAGGAGAAGGCGGATTCATTTCTTTCTGATAGTGACGACCCTGGTTGACAGGCTGTGAAAGACAAAACATCCGTGAGGTACTCATCAGCATAACGCTCTTTACACGTATTTTCCCATGCACTCTCCTAACTGTAATTTCTTTTCCTGAGAAACAATCTGCAAGAAGGGGCGGGTTTATTTTACAGAAGAGTTGAAGGCTGTTTGGGAGATGCAGCAAATAATTACGTGAGTTTTCATATGTAAGACAACACAGGGTATTTTAATGGCCAGTCACTGGACTAGACAGCATTCATGGTGTAATCACAGTTCACATGTAGAATCTTCCTCCTTGTGGAATTTTTATGCTGTTAACATTGGTTGGTATTTCCAGATACAGCAAAACAAAACAGGCTATCTCCTGGCACTAGCGCTGCATAACAAGTATCTGCAATAGCCCAGAGGCCAGGAGGTACAGAATATACATTTTACGTTTGCAAGGATAACTTACGTTTTCATTAATGAAATTACTAACATATGCAAATCTTCGGTCAAGGTGGTCATTTCCCCAAAGTGTATAATAAAACCTCCGGCATTAATCCATGAACTGAAAAAAGCGATGCTAATACCTAACAAAAATGTGAAGTCTCAATTTCTCCCTACACAAGAAAACATTAAGTTACTATTTCAAAACATAGCTGAACAATGACATCCCATGTAAGCCTAAACTAGCCTCCATTGGAACTTGATGTTTTTCAGTTGTTTCACCAAAGGAGAAAATTCCATTATATCCAATACAAATTCTCTTTTCGAACATCAGCTCCAAGTGTTTTTCCTACGTGGTTAACAACCATGTAACCGTAATATGAAAATCATTTTTAACATTCTCATTTTATTACCAGTTGGAATTTGGTACACATTTTTGAATTGCATTTAAAGGGCTTCACTTAGTTCCTGACCCTATGGGGCTGGCATTAAGGTTTTCTCACCCATAAAGTGACACCACAATGCTGACCTCAACTGGGAAAAAGTGTAGCCGCGGTGCTTGTACATATAAAGCACATATTCCTTATTTTCTACACATCCCTTATTTTAATGGGTCCTGAAATATTAATGGCATGGGTGATGGGAATTCTTTAAAGTGTCTTCCTCTATAAATAATCTCTTTGGAAGTGTTCCTTTAATTTAAATCAAACACCCTGTCTGATAATCACAGGCACTTAGCATGACGATCTGTGATGCACCATGAATTTAAATGTACTCAGATACTTTAGTAATTGAACCAATATCAAAGCATCACCATTTGAGTAATAAGAAACAACAGCTGGGAGAAGAGAGGCAGGAAAAACATGTCATACGACATATTTGATTTCACTGGAGAAATAAGACGGTTAGCAATTTGCAAGTGAAATTTAGTTCTATGATTTAGGCTTCATTATTTCACAGCAAAAAAGAAAAAACTTAGCAAGCAAAGTGTCCAGCAGGTTCTCTAGACCAACTCACACTGACACAGAAATACTCATGATAACGCACTCAGTGGTATTCGCCCAGTAGTCCAGTGGTACTCAGGGCTTTTGTGAGTGGGCCGGAAAAAGAAAGCGCTCGTTTACCTTCAGAGGCATCTATTTCCACAGCTCTCTGAGCATCACAGTTCTGATATTCAGCCCAAATTGCCATTTTCTTAATTTTATACCATTAATCCTCTTTACACCTGTCCCCAACCCCCTTATTCCAAAAGGATTTCCTCCATTCTCTGGAGAAGAGAAATGGTACAGAATCCTATCTGGTCTGGGACTCAGCTGTCACATTAGGCTACACAGACCGGCTCTTTCCAACTTTGCTCATGATTATATAAAATGGATCCAATGATACAAGGAGTAAAAAGGAATGATTAATAAAAGATTCACATTTATAATGATTTTTAAATGTTAGAAAACAAAAAATAACCATTAGAAACTTTTTGAAGTAGTAAGGATTGGAGACATGAATAATAGAAGGTAAATGAAAATATTCAGTTGAAGTAATTGTAGGCAATGTAACTGAGTCTAAATACCCAATTCCTTAGCTTAATTTGTCCTGTTGAAAATGAATGACCAAGTTGTTACTCCAAAATATTTTATTCAACAACTAACTTAAATTTAATAATAGCATCTCCTGGCAGAGAACTCTGACTTACCCGTGTAGCTGCTATAATATAAACCCCAGCTGCTAATGACTCAGTCGGGGAAGGATGCAAGTCTTGCTTTGGAGTGGGTGCCAAAGCAAGTGGGTGCCAAAGATGGGTGGCCCCACGTCCCTTTCTCTGTATGTCTCCTAATTTCATAATCAGACTCAGGGACAGGGAGGCATTATGGGAATGATGCAGCCAAGGAGCTCCTTCAAGATATTTCAGTTCCCTTAACTTTTCTTTGATGCACTGAAAGGGCAGAGCCCGCGCTTGGACCAGGCCTTTTTGTTTTCCTAGGCCCAAATTGGAATGAATGAGAATGTGCCTAATGGTGTCCAAAAGCTCTCTGAACATGGGGTGAGGAGAATATGACAGGCCGTCTGAAGCCAGGTGTCCCAATCCACAAAAGCAAATAGATGTTTCCATCCACACTCGTATGCAGCAGCAAACCTATTTCTACTATTTCTAAGTGGGGAACAGCCTGTGAAAACACCTGTTAAAAAATAAAATTGATTTTGGAATTTAGCTGTAGTTAGGGAATACCATAAGTAGCAGCAGCAAAAAGATAGCAATCAATAAATATCAGTTACTGCTATAATAATAATAATAATAATAATAGCAGTAATTGATATTTATTGAGCACTTACTTTGTGTTAAAGCCTTGGTAGTTATGATCTCATTTGATTCTCACAGTAATTCTAGGAAACAGATAGGATTAACAACTTCACAGAAGAGGAAATTCAGACACTGGGTCTTAACAGTGGAAACAGTGGAGCCACAAACTGAAGCCAGGCAGTTTGATTCCAGTTTACCCTTTTACCCACTGGGCTGTAGGGCTTAATCCACCTGGGGGTTTACCTAGAGGGGTGAATACCTAAGTTTCTGAATAACAAATATGACAAATTCAGTTCAGCTATGTCAGGAAAAAAAAGTGGTCTGAAATACATTTATGTGAAATATAGAAGACTATCTCCTTAATATAAATTAAATTCATTTGATTTTATTCTGATGATATGTTACTACATAAGGGCTGTCTGGAAAAAAACAATCCAGCCATAAATGCCTCTATTTTTCCTATTACATGGCTGGATACTTTCTGGACAGCCCTCATATATTTAAAATTAAAGAAAGTTTTGCCACCTTGCCAAATTTGGGACAAACCTAAGATATAATATAGACAATATTCGGAGAATAATGAGAAAAAGTTTATATCATGGGGTGACTTTCATAGTTACTAATACAGAACAACTTGCACATTTCAATATTTTCTCCTGACAGCTCAGATATTACACTGGCTCTCGCATCAGTTTTCGTATATCATGTCTATAGTGGTATGAGACATCTGCTCATCTGATTTATCTGCAGCCTAGCACAATGAACTACTTACCTTCTTAGTTCAGGAGGATTAAAAGAAAACTCATTACACCTGAAGACAGCTGAGAAGTTAATGAATCCGTAGATCGGAACAAATTAAGACCTATTAACTATAAATAGCCTGAAATGCCAATATATTATATACTGGGTACACAGCAGCCAGCAATCACGTAAAACGCTGACATGCTGGTGAGCAGAGAAACAGAGCAGATCCTTGTAACTCGGACCTTGGCCTCGTGGGGGCGCTGTTGCCACGCACGAGTGTCGGGAAAAACCCCACTCATACAAAATTAATTACCACTGAGCACAAAAGAAGCGTTGCTTTTCCATGATCGCGCCGCTAGAAATCTGGGGGTAAGGCAGAGAAGGTAAGGCTAAATGGAAGAACAGGAGGTAATCTCGCCATGTGCAAAGGTAGACAATACTTTCATGTTGCTATGTAAAACCTATGAAAATGGCAATGATGTTGCAAGGTTAATCAAGACCGTAAATAACTTGTCTGAGAACCTCATCATATGCTTGTAATTTTATTAAATGCATTTTGCCCTTTTCCCTCTAAATATTATACTCTGCTGTGTGCCACTGATGGATGCATGTGATGAGCATTTTGTTTTTTTTAATAAGCTGAGGAGTCTATCATGCTTGACACTAGGTGATGGGAAATAGCTTGAAGGAATGTGGTTGTGGTTGTGTGGCATCTGCTTACAGGGCAGCACGCACGGGCAGGCTATTCTTGAGTCTGAGTTAGAGGTGGGACGAGAAATAACGAAAGGGTTCACAAAGCTCTGAATGGGGTCAATCTGGATTCTAAGGGTTAAGTTTACATCAAAACAACAACAGAACTTGTGCCCAAACTTACAGCCTCAGTGGTAAAAAGAAAAAAGTAAAGGGAAAATTTGCATTACCAGAGGGTAAGGGGGAGAGGGGTCAAACACATGGTGATGGAAGGGGAGCTGACTCTGGGTGGCGAGCACACAGTGCAACATACAGACGACGTACTGAAACCCCTGTTACTTACTAACCAATGTCACCCCAATGAATTTAATAATAGTCATAACTATAAAAAAGGGAAATGTCTTAGAAATCTTTTCTGATCACTCAAGTGGCCCTTTGAAAAAAAATAACTTTGGGGAGCAGCAGGTTGTAGTCAGCGTGAGCTTGCTCTGTTGGGTTCGCACTGCACCACCGCCAGGAAGGCCCTTCTCCATTCCCGTTTCATAGGGGACTGCAGCAGGCAGAGCTGGGGTATGAGCATGGGTTGGCTGTTCCATTGATAGCTTTTCCTTTTCCTTAAATAGAAACCACACACACACACACACACACACGCGCGCGCGCGCGCGCGCGCGAACACACATGCGCACACATGCCATGGTTTTATGCTACTGTCAATCAAAATCCCTCACCGAAATAAAATCCACCATGACCAACTCCTAGCTCCCTTCCTACTGCTGTCTTGAGCCTGATTTTTGAGTAAATCTCACGAGGACTACTCCTAACAGAAACCCTCCAAAATTGATTACTTGTAGCCTGGTTTCCACAGAAGTTGTAAAGTATTGTTTTAATTGAATTTGGTTCTCATTTAGGAACTCTGAAAAATCTGTCTGTCAAAGGCCGATGGATTTCTCAGTGGGCTTGACTTATTTAGCATGAGAGGCCTACAAAAGCCAATCTGCTATGAGAAATATGGTTACATTTAATTACACTTTTAAATAACTAATTTATTACATCTAAACACCTTTTAAACAGTACATATCACCCTGCACTGTACAGATGCCGAGGGAGGCTGAGGAATCACAGCTCGTAGTAAACACAATACATTTTGCTCAACTCTTCCTTTTACTCGGCGTGGGCCTTCCCGGTTGCAGACTGCACGGCGCCCAAGTCCTTAGGTAAAGAGCTCAGCTGACTGTGACCTGTCTAAGTCTCCGTTTTAAGCTGGTCAGAATCTCCCTGCTCAGAGGGACATTTCCCTTTGTGTGTGTACATAATACCCATTTATCAAGTCTTGCATGTAAGATACCACCTGCACCATTCAGGATTTACTTAAGCCAAAAAAAAAAAGTTTCCTTATATTTATTTTGGAATTTTGATGCAAACTACCTTATTTTAGGGTAAAAAAGGAATCTTGTAATATTATGGATTGATTCATTCAAAAAGCCACTAACAACCTGCAGCGACTGAGTGCGACCTCATGCCGGGCTCTGCTCTCAGCACGGCCCCACCTTCAAGGGGCTCACGACCAGACCGGTGGGTAACGGTGGTCACCTGATGCGTAAGTGCTGTCACTGCGTCTGAAGGTAATGGGAACTCAGGGAAGAAAGAAGGAGCTCTGGGCAGGGGGTGGGTGAGGACTGGGAGGCAGTGACACTGGGTGGGGGCTTGGGAAGCAGGGGGTACTCTAGGTAGAGAGGAGGAATGGAGGGTCTCCAGGCAGAGGAAGGAGTGTGAGCAATGACTGACATGCTCTGGGTGACAGGCATGGCCGTGGTGGGCAGGCTGCATGGCATAGTGGGGTGTGAGCAGTCAGCTCTGTGCGGACGCTGGGTGGGAAGTGGGCCGTGATGCTGAGACAAGCGAAGACTTGTTTCAAGTCCTGCTCAAGGCGATGGAGAAACAAAGGCACTAAGATGAGGTGACCTTGTTCAAGGAGAGACTCTCTCCTCACCTCTACAGATGGAAGTCTGTTCCGTTCAGACCTTGGCGTTCCTCCCTCCCTCTTTGTATGGGCTGAACTTGTACTCATTCTTGAACTCTGCTTAACTGTAGTTTTCTCTGTGAAACCTCCTGAACCCAACAGGTAGCATTAATTGCTCCCTCTCACACCTCCCCAGCACATTTTATTTTATTGTCACTCGAATGTTTTCAGCACTCTCTATTCTATTAGCACTCACTGCTCTGACTTCCGGTGAGCTCTTTACTCTCTGCCTCACTCCAATCTGGTGAACATCTCAAGCCTGGGTAATGTCTTATTTGTATCCCCACCTTAGTTCACAGCATGTGGCACCACTAAAAAAACGTATGTGGGATGAATTAATGTGAGTCAAGCTAGGTTGTGCCTAGAGTTGTCATGGAGATACAGTGGCAGAAGGAAGGGTATCTCTCACAAGGAGGGCTGGGGAAGGGCTGCAGGAAGCTCTGGAACTGCCAGGTCTTGAGGGATAATCAGGTACAAGGGTGTGTGCAGAGTGCACTTAGGAAATGACACCTGGGACTCAAGTACGAGTGAAAGGTGGGGAGCAGTGAGAGGTGAGGCTGGAGAGGGGAGAAGGTCTCAGGTTATGGGGGGCCCTGGATGCCGAACTAAAAAGGCATTGGGGAGTTATGAAAGGACTTTATGCAGGGACGAGATGGGATCAGATCCGGGCTTTAGAAAGATCACTAGTGTGAATAATGATGATAATAAACTAACCTCCATTTATTAAATGCTTATGATGTCTCAGATGCAGTGCCAAGTGCTCACAAGGTCACAGTGTGGGTTGGAACTGTGGCAGTCTGACCTCCGAGCAGATACTCCTCGCCACCAGGCTTGATCTGGGGGCACAGGGTTATTGGGAGGCTCCTGAAGGAATTGGGATGAAAATGAAGTGCCAGGGCTATGGTACTGGGCGGGGGGCCTGGAGGGAGGAGCAGAGAGGAGTCTCAGGGTTTGCAGACGACCTGGGTATGGAAAATGAAAGAGTGGGACAAGTGCAGATGTTTTCCGAGTCTCTGGTGTGAGTGTCAGCATGGATGTGGCGCCATCAGTGAGATATAAGGAAAGCAGGACACCACTGTGACGAAGTTAGGGGTTCTTTCCTGTCTCCTTTTCCATGGTGCCTGTGCAACTTCTAAAGAGGAAGGCGTGAGCTCTCAGAAAGACCACATTTGTTCCTGTAAATTGCTCTATTTAAACTCTATACCTGCAACAGGATGTAGCAGTTCATTAAGGAATGCAATTTTCCATTTAGTGATAGTTCCAATATTGAAATAGACTGAATTTGAAGCAATAATAAACATATGTTATGCATACCAAAGGTAGGCTTTTCAATTATTTTCTCTGTCTAAAAAATAGACTGTTTTCAACTTCTCATTTGGTCAAATAGACGAGCTATTAAGCTCATTACCAATGATGTTATTTTCTGCCGTGCACCTTCAGAGTGGAGTAGTTGTCATGCATGAGCACATGAGTCCCGGCCCGAGTAAGACAGTGACGAGAACACTGTATCCAGGGCAACCAAGAGTTCAGCCTTTCCAGTCCATAAATAATCATTCCTCAGCTTGCCCTTTGTCATGCCGGTCTCTGAGCTACTTTGTGACAGAATGAGCTTGTTCAGGAAGCCACTGTTCCCTTTCTTTTGGTTTAAATGACTGCTGAGGAATATTTTATGAGGAAGGCAGTGTTTCAATTCCATTGTAAATTCCATCGGCAAAAATCTGCAACTCAGGCTGACGTTCCTAGCTCTCTGTGGGAGTGAGGATACTCTGAGTAACTAGTGCACGGGGGTATTTCTGCTGGGCCGGTAGACGGATGCTCTTCGGAGCCAAGGCCGCTTGAGGCATTATTTGTGGTTGGTCATTCAATTTAATGAAAGCACACTTGAGGCAAGAGAAACCTGGAGGGTGGGCAAGGTGGGGTTAAAGGACACTAATGAAAATTAATCATCACCTCCTCAGAGCCAACGGAATTCCTCCTCCATAAAGACTCCTAGTTCTCTCCGGAGCAGAAATCTCACTTCCTGGACACTGGAAGCCCTTATCTGACAGCCGAGGCACAGGGAGGAGTCACCGCACCGCGGTGCTTCGGAGCTCGGACTTGGGAGTCACGCCACACCAGTTCTCAGTCCCTTTCCTCAGTGGCCTCGTTTTTCTCATCTGGAAGTAGAAACTCAATCCTGCTTGCCACAGAGGTCGGCGGCAAGGAGCGAATTAGATAACCCCTAAAGGCCTAGCGCCAGGGCCTCTGGATGTCTAAGATTACACAACTGCTGGAGAGCTGGGAAAAGGTTGGCTTTAAAATTCAAAAAGGAAATTGCAGAATTAGTACAGATTCAATTCAGTACTAAATATATGTTATTCACTGTCGACTATACTTGAACTCGATCCTTATATATTTTTATACAAATAGAATTCAAAGTTTCATAATTTTACATTTTCTTTCAAAAATTGCCTAGCAAAAAGTTGTATTTACTATTGGATGATTAATGTGTCTGAGCTGATGGCGAATGCAGCTTTCCAAATAAATGTTCCTGGGGCTTATGCAGGTCTTAAAATGTATCTAAGTGCTTAATAATGACCATTATTTAATAAGAATTTTGTTATCCTGTCCGATGACATTTCCTGTGTTGTATAGGGCTGCTCTGCTGCTGTTTCTGCTTTGTGTTTCCAATTAAGCAAGAAGACCCCGGAGGATAGTAGCGTGGAGAACAGACCGGGTCTAAACACGGGGCTGTGTTCTGGGCTGCTGTTCGGACCAGGTGTGGAAGCTTGGGCCCAGGAGGCAGTTTCTTCGCCTGAAGAAGTGGGAGGCTCTGACCTGCTCCGACTCCTCCGCAGCCCATCGTGGCCGACTGCGAGGTGCTCTGGCTGCAGAGGCACGGGGGCAAGCACCGGGCACTGAGGCACCCGCCACGCCTGTCAGGGCCTCAGGCACAGGGCGACTTCTGCAGAAGGTTCTTCTCTGCCCTCCTATCCAAGGGCTACCTAGTATAGCTGTAGTTTCTTCCTCTTTGTTCATTCATCAAACAAATATTTATTTAACAAATACATATATGTGCATTTTTTTCTTTTTTTTTGGTGGGGGGGTAGCTCCCTGGCTGGGAATTGAACCCAGGCCCCAGCGTTGAGAGCACTGAAGCCTAGCCACTACACTACCAGGGGAACCCCCTTATTTAACACACATTGACCCCTCAGGTGTCAGGACTTGTACGAGGAGCTCAGGATGCAATGGGACACCCCGAGAGAAATTGCCCGTGTTTTTCTTTCAGTGTGTGGCTTTATGCGACACCATATAATGAACACGCACCGTCGGGCGGCCAAGAGGACAGTTTGAGAAAAGACGATGTGCTCCCCCCGAAACACTGTTTCAGAGTGAGCTGTGAGTGTCTCATCTCTCCCAGGGAGCGTTGGCACGCTGGCCTGGCCTTCCCGGGCAAGGCTGGCTGGTTCCGTTTTGTTTTTTAACTTTTTCCTATCTCTTTTTTAAATTAACTCCATTGGGGTGACATTGGTTAGTACAGTTACATAGGGTTGAAGCGTGCATTTCTAGAGAATATCATCGATATGTCGCCTTGTGTGTCACCACCAGGGAGGGGTGGTGGAGAGGAAACACGGGGCCAGGCACACGGTAAGGCTGGGCTCCTGGTCACGGACGGACTCACCGGGGGCAGGCAGGAGTTCCCGGTGCTGGTGTCATCACTGCTGGTGCTAATGCTGACGTCGCAGTTGCCCACCTGGGACGCACTCAGGCCGTGGGACGCCCCGGTGTCCTCCAGCTCTTCGTTCTGTTGTCGCCGTAGGCTCGCCAGCATCTGCACCTCGGATTCACTCATTTGGCTGGGCTGGTAGTTTCTCCAGTCATATTCCTGACCGAGGGAGAAGAAAGGGAAAGAACCAGGGGTCACTCGGCCTTTCTGAATTTTATAGGCTACCAACAAAATGCTACGCCACAGCCTTAGGCCTCCAGAGGCTCCTCACTGACAGGGGCCAGATCCTTAACATGCCTTGATACAATGACGCCTGCCCCATCCACTTCACCTTGTCGTTTTGTTTGTGACATGTCAGTCATACTGTCCTTGGTCAAGAGCCTCTAAAGCACCAAACGCACGTCCGCCTTAGTGCCTGTGCATCTGCTCGTCCCCTGTGCTCCAGGTGCCAGCTGACCCCCGCGCATTTTCTAGGTCCCAAATTCTATGTCACTTCCTCAGCGAGGCCTTTTCTGACAAGCACAAGCTGGGTCAGCACCTCCACGGCCGAGCTCTCACGGACTCCAACAGTGTTCATTTTAGCATCCGTCACAACTACAGCTACGTAACTGGCTTTGGAGTCACAGGTCTCCCCAAAGGCAAGCACCAAGACTGTCTTAGTCCTGTTGTTCCCAGGTCTGGTGCTCCACAGCGTTTGAGGGCTGACTAAATAAACAAACACTCACAGCAGTTTTTATAAAAGAAAAATCACTTCCCATAAATATGTCTAGTTTACAAGACAACATTATGACCAAATACATTCAACTTACAGTAAGACTGAGAATGACTAATGCTGTGAAAAGCCACCAAATGAAACAGGAACTTAAGATGGGAACATGTAAGGCGAAAAGCCAGGAAGACCCCCCGGCTGCAATGACCTCGTGGGCTGACATGGGCTTGGCCCGACTGTAACCCGTCAGGCACATCTCCTTTTTCAAGAACAGTACCACACATCTTTAGAGGTGAATAAAGATTCTTTCACTGTATAGGGAAGAAAGTAGCATATGGAATTTTCAAAATCTTTCCTTTCTCTCCGGCCTAAACCAAATTTGCTAATGAACATTCATGTCAACATCACTAAAATATTAACATTGTATATGAGCAGTGTGATTTACATCCAGGACTGGCCTATAACTTGAAAACAATTCTCAATTTTTCTTCTGCATCTGGAAACATTGCTTGTGTTCAAAAAGTTCTTTTTCCATGACACACTAGAATTTTCTAGACATTCTAACGTCTACACTTGCTTTCTCAGAGGACCCTTTGAGACAGCTACTGCATTCTCTTCTGCCTCACAGGGATGTAAAAATTTAAGAAAATATAATTTTGAAAAAAAAATTCTTAGCTTTGCTATGACATTAAAAGCTTTTTAAAAGAGCATCATCATCATCATCATCATCATTTGCAGGTATGAGATCCTGTGGCCTAATAATGGGACGTGAAGATTTCCTGGAGAGTTGCCAGTGAAGACTCACTTAAATTCCTACAGTTCATGGGTCCAAACACCCGGCACCCTGAAAGGCCACTCATTCTCTAATGGGAGATTTCATGAGTATTTAACATGCTTTGAGAGATCTTGGGACAAAACATATATCACAAGAAGATGAATGTCATTTACATGCCAATGAAAAACACTAAAATGAAAAAAAATAAGACAATTTAAATAAAAAAAAAACTGGGGAGCAATACACACAAGAAGAGATGTTCAACATCATTGTCGTCAGAGAAACACCACAATGAGATACAGTCACACCCACTAGGACTGTTCTCATGCAAGAGATAGACAGCAACAAGTGTTGGAACCCTCACCGAGGGTGGGAATGTAAAAGGGTGCAGACACCTTGCAAACCCATTTGGCGGTTCCTGAAAATGTTAAATATGGGCCAATTCACCCCTGAAAACATATGTTCATACAAAAACTTGTACATGGAAGTTCATAGCAGCCTTGCTCATCAGAGACAAAAAGCAGAAACAACCAAATGCCCACGAACTGAGGAATGGCTTTTTCTTTCTCCATACAATGGAATGTAATTTAGCTACAAACAAAGAGTAATGAAGTACTGACACATGTTACAGCACGGATAAAGCTTGGAAACATTATACCAAATGAAAGAAGTCAGGGACAAGAGGTCGCAGATTGCACTTGCACGAACCGTCCAGAATATGCACGTACGGAGAGGCCGGAAGCGGGTTTCTGGCTGGGAGGGGCTGCAGGGAGGGGGACTGGGCCGACTGCTAACGGGTGTGGGGCTCTTTTGGGCCTGATGCAAATGTTCTGAAGTTAGGCTGTGGTGATTGTTACAGAATTTGGTAAATACACTAAAAACTCCTGAACTGTCCACTTGAAAAGGGTGAATTTTATGGCATATAAATGATCTCTCTTTAAAAAGCAGTCGGGCACTCAGATGTGAAAACGAGGCCAGTCGCCGACTCGGGGCTCAGCAGGGACCAGAACCCCGCCGCACTTCACTTCCGCTTTTCTGTTAAGAGATGGACCTGGACATTCTAGTGCGTCGCATCGGTAGTTTATTTGGCCTGCCATTGCCAATTCACGCATTTACAATGGAAAAGGAAACTTTATTTTCATTTTTACAATTTTTCTCCAGAAAGCCTTAATATGTAATGTGAGTAACACATTCATTCCATTTATCGGTTTAATCCGCAAGCCAGTACTGTGCCTGAGGCACAACCCTTGGTGCTACAACAGAAAAACAAGAAAGAACAAGGCAGTGACTGATCCAGACAGACCTGAGTCTGGGTCCTAGTGCCACCACTTACCCCAGCTGTATGTGACTGGGCCAGTTACCTAACCTGTCTGTGCCACAGCTTCCTCCTCTGTGAAATGGAACCCCAGTATACCCCTCATGGGATTTCCGGTGGCTTAAATGAAACGATGTGTGTCAAATGTTTAGCATAGTACTTGACAAACTAAGGGTCTCCAAACTTAGATTTGCATCTTTATTGGAAAATGTTTGAGTATGTGCTTCCCCATAGATGGTTATTTATAAATTAAACATATGTTCACCTATATTAAAATAGCACATATATTAGAAAACATACATTAGAAAATAGGAATTGAAATGGTTGAGGTTAAAAAAAAATAAATGGAAATAGTTAAAAAATTTTCTTCCTGAAGCCCAATGGATTGTTTTGGTACACATCTTCCAGGGTGAGTACAGTCCAATCAGGAGACCACTGAGTTGGCAATCAATACACATGCCCCTGTTAACACTATTCCTTCATTTTCTCTGTCCCATTCCGTCCAGTCTTCCATTCACTCTGTACTGTGCTGGGAGCTTGGAGTACACAGAAAAGAAGACGTGCTGCTCACAGCCTAGAAAGGGCCATAGAGCAGGTATTATAAAGCAGGGTATCATAATGTGTCATGGTCAATACTAGCACAGAGATATAGCTAAGACACCAGAGGAATGCAGGACAGCAGGGACTAACTGCTCAGCAGAATTAGAAAAAGCCTCAGAGAAGTCTAAGGTGGCATTTAGTAGTAATTAAATTTGGTGACAAAGGGAATGAGTGGCCCTCAGAAGGAGTGAATTCTCTCCACTGCTGGCGGGGTTGATGCCAAGGTAGGGAAACACAGCTGGCTGCAATCCTGCTGGAATCTGCAGTGGTAGAAATGGATCCGTGCATCCATCCATCCAACCATCCGTTCATCCATCTATCCATCCATCCATTTCACAAATACTTACTGAAACCCTATCATGAGCTAGGAACTGTTGGTGCTAAGTTTGCTTAGAACTATATTTCCATGATTTTATTATATTTCCCACAACAGTGACAAGGTATTCTGACAACACCCTGCAAAGCGCAGCTGTGAATGAGCAGAGAGAAAGAAGCGACTTTCTCCAGGGTCGTGACTAGAGCAACTGTTGGCAGACAGGTAATTAACTTAGTCCACTGATACATTCCTGATTTGCAATCTCTTAAACCATTTCTAAATCACTCAGAAGGCTAATCATTCATTAATTTCTTTTTTTTTAAAAAAAGAAAGCTTGCAATAAAGTCTTCACAGTAAAGTGGACTCCAGCATAAGATGTCATCTAACTAAATTATGTGGCTGCTGAGAGGCAAAATGCCTTATATAATTTATCTCTGAAAGGCTCAAAATGCTGTACACAACCCAATTTCATCTCCGATCTTTCTTCGGACATTATTGGGAGCCTAAGACAGTGAAGGGACAAAGATAAGTAATGTGTGGCTCCTGCTTTCACAGGACTTAATTGCTAGTAGGGCAATTAAGAGCTATAAAGAAAAGTCGCATACACTGAAGTACAGTTTTAATCAAACAGAACTTTGTTTATGATTAAAAGGAAAACTGATAACTCCAGCAAAATAATGAAACACAACGAACAAAAATTATCTTTCAATTTGATGCCCTTTGCTTAACCTCTCAAGATTTTCAGACAGACTAGCTTAGTTGATCAGACATCTGTCTATAGAACTTCATGAGCCTCAGGGAGAACCAGGTCTACTGAGCTGTGGATGACACAAAGCTACGTTCACAATGGCGGTGCTGAGCCAAAATGAGACACGGCCGTGGGTTAATTAGATCAGATGAAGAACCTCATTCTATTCTCCATGGATGGGAGTGTAAGAGAACGGGGAGAAAACTGGGCCAGTATTCTCATTCTGGAGCCAGTACGATCTCCGAGACTCTCTTTCTGCATCAGATTTGCACTGTGATGGTGCCTGACACCCACGGCACAGGGGACCATAATGCAGGAACTCTTAATAAAACCTCTACCAAACAGTCCTTGACTCCTTGCATTCAGTTACAGTGAGACCTGCAGAGGACGCTGGCGTATACCTAACAGTCTGGCATTCAGAGAAGAGAGAGGTCGCTTCTTGCAGGACGTGTCAAGCCTTCAGGGAGGAGCTGGTCTCCCAGCGGGACCCAGAAGGATAAGAAGAGTGACACGGTAGCATAGTAGCATATTCTAACCATCAGACAGGAAAACATGGGGCAAACCTGAAGTATGGTGCCTAAACGTGGAAATAGGAAGCATTAAAGAGACTAGAAATATACTTACCCATACTATGAAATCAGTAATCTTGTTCCAAAGTAGCAAGAATGGAAATACCTAGAGTTTCATCTAAACCTTTTAAGACCAAATAGCTTCTACTCCCCGCCAAAGTCTTATAAAAAGTCTAAGATTCCACCAAAACACACAGTCTTAATAGTTCCCAGCAATGGTAAGAATGGATAAATACATGGTGTGACAGTCACATAGTAGGACAGTACATTGCAATAAGGTGAGTGATACATTGAGTTTCACAAGCAAAATGCTAAGTGAGAGAAACCAGACATAAGAGAGTATACACTGGCAAACTAGTCTTGGGAGTTGGGGGTAGGTTATGAGGGGACAGTGACAGGAAGGCATAGTGACAGGGAGGGAGCACAAGTTGGCTTCTGGGGTGCTGGCATTGTTCTTTCTTGATCCTGGGTGATGGTCACATGGGTTTGTTCGGTTTGTGAAAATTCATCGAAGTGTAGGTGTATGGTGTGCATACTTCTCCCTGAGCAAAAGCACAAGAACGTCTAAGACTCAGAAGTGGTACCTTACCCTGGGCTGTCTCAGTGGGGCAGAAAGGTGTCTGTGAATGTTGCTGCGGAGTCAGTGTCACTGGTACTTTAAGTCTGTATTTGTTCTCAAGAGTTTGGAAGCTGTAATTAGAAAGTTTGGAAGTTCCGTGGAACCCCAACATGACAGGAAGAAAAGTAGTTGAAATCCATTTTCCAAAGCTAATTTTAAACTTCCATTGGCATTTAACTTGATGATTAATCGCCTCCCTATTGCTATTTGCAGACAGTGTTTAATTTCTACACTGCTGTCTGAAATAATAGCTGGTAAGTTAGTGTTCTAGGGCATCTCTTTAACAGCTTGCACTCCTTGAAAACTTGTTTCAAATTCCTGAGCTACAAATCCCACACACCTTGTCCTGATTCAGGGGTGACGCAAGTCCACCAGCAATAAGAGTGA
Organism: Lyroderma lyra; assembly: GCA_004026885.1. NCBI lineage: Eukaryota > Metazoa > Chordata > Mammalia > Chiroptera > Megadermatidae > Lyroderma > Lyroderma lyra. The sequence continues at coordinate 54,360 of PVJL010005259.1, read as the reverse complement.
AAAGACAGAGGCCACAAACGTGAACTCTAAGTGACACGTACTTGTGCATGTATCTCATTCACGATACATGGTAGCTTTCAGCGTGCACTCACCATGCAAAGAGGTAAATCAAAACTTGAAGACCAAGGCCACAGTACAAACTGACACACTAAACTTAAGGGATGCCATTTACACAAATCAGGAGCCAGGCTGCTGGAACGAACCTCGGTCAGAATCCAGGTCGTGTTTCACATCAACGGCATTCACGTGGGCCGAGGCTCACCCAGCCGCAGTGCTGCCTCCGAAACGTCTGTCACAAACGTTTCATCTTCTGCCCCGGAGACAATCCACAACCGCTGACTGAATCCGTGCTTGGTTATCGGTGCATACTTGCACCTTAAGAATGTCTGGGGTAGAGAATTCTTGGGTAATGAAACCCAATAGTGGCAAAATTCCTTGCAATTTCACATATGTGGTTCTCTCTTTTTGGGGGGGTGCAAGAAAGGATTTTTTTTTAAAAAAAGATCTTGATATTGATGTGCTATTTTTGTGCAGAACACCCTTTTAATAATCTATGATCTCATTTCCAAAAAGATATAAAGAAATATACTCCCATACATTTTGCCTTGGTAGCCAGCATGCTAATTTTCAGAAAGAATTCTCTGACAAATACAGCTGAACTCTTTTTATTCATTTAAAAATGAGCTGATAAACAAATTGTAATTTTCTACCGCCTATATTCTGAGTTCAAGGTGCTTCCCGAGTTTAACAAAACACTATAAACTGGAAGGAATCTAGTAAAACCAAACTGAATGGGTTTTATATTATATTCAAGGACATGGCCTCTACAACTGTAGGCTTGGACATGGGACCAGCACAGCAGCACTCAATAGGTAGTAGTTTAAACTATTATTGATATTTAAAAAACCAGGAGGAAAACAATGACTGAAACTGGCCATAGAAGTGGAAATAGCAGAGGTGAGCCAACCGAAGTTTCTGGAGTGGGAAGATGTCAACTTTAAGTAAGTTTGAACTGCTTTAGAAAGCAAAACGGTTTGGTTGGAATGCAGTGGTGACAGACGGACCACCTTTGGGTATCCTTCTGCAGTGGAAGTGCCACACAGCTTCGAGCTGCCACAGGAGCGCAGCGTCGTGCCAGCGCCTTCAGTGGGGGTTGGCTGAGGGGTGGGGGATGCGGCCCACCGCTCTGTCACTGAGTCAGGTGTGAACAGCTAAGTCAGGCCGCCGGGAGGGTGGAGATGGAGAATGGAGATAAAGTGAGGGGCACTTTGCAGAGAGCCTGGCACCTGGCAAGTGCCCCAGATCCTTAAAGTCACAAAAACGGTTCTTAATCACGGACCTCTATCTCAGTGTGTTTAGGAAATACTGGCAGCCTAATGCCTCTGACGTAAAGTAGGAAAACGGCAAGTATGAACTCCTCCTCTTTAAAATTAGGAAAACAAAGACATCAAAGAAGATGGATTTCTCCAATAAACATTTGACTAGTAGGTTGCTCACGTATGCGTTAGAATATTAGAGAACTGACAGTGAAATGTTGGAGTCTGTTGACTAAACCACCAACGTATCTTCATTGATTCATACGTCTGATAGTCTCTTAATTTTTGTCGTCTATCTAGCTACAATTTCTGAAACTTTTGAGAACTTGACATTGTGCCTCCTTGTTAGAGTAACTGGCACATTGTTTGCAGGTCGAGCTGCTCAGAAATGGAGACATCAAGATGTCCTGATGACTTCTGCAGTTCCATACTGTCACCCAAATTTTGGAAACTAATTTCATTTTAAATTATTTTAACATACTCTAAACCATTTTGTCTTGGTCAACAACTCAATTAGATACTGGGTAGGTATAAAGAAAATGAAAGGAATAAACCTCTCTGTAGCATCAGCAGGAGTTCAGACTAAAAAATATTCAAAAAGAAGGCAGAGGGCTAGGAGCCAGTTCCGCCTGGGAAATTTCTATGCTTAATGCAAATACTTTTGCTGGTAGCACAAATGTTATTTAATCACCAAATTCTGCAGCTTCAGCAATATGCCCAGCACTACGCTGACAGATAGAACTGAGATAATGATCTTATTTTTTTAAGAGACAGGAAAGGTGCAGTTTCAAGAAAACTTCAAACATCAGACTCTTTTCCAAAGGCTATTAACTGTAGGAGTGTCCAATTTAATAAAGGAAACATTCTTACCACCGTTAACATAATGGTGTATGAAATGCTACTAGTCCTGCCCAAGTTCAAGTCACTCCGTCAACCATGAAGCTATGCATCTACAATTCAGCCCTGGGAACATGACAGCACAGAGTGGGGCGTGTGTGTGTGTGTGTGTGTGTGTGTGTGTGTGTGTGTCTGGGGAATGCCTGGAGACACACCATGCATTGCTTCTAGATATTTTTCACTCTTCAATGTATCCTGGAGAAAACACCAACAATTACCTCGCACAAGTGACCCATTAATTCACTTTTATGTTAGCACTTGACTCTACTCTTAACAGAGGACAAGCAGCACGTGGCTAGTCCTTATTGATCAGGACCTAGAACGAGTTTCTGGAAGTTTACTGAATTTGAAAGGGTTTCATTTGCTTCAGAATGCTAGGTATACTGGTTACATCTAGCCACTCAGAAAGATGTGGGTGAAGATATCCTGTCAGAATTCAGGCTAAGTGTTCTACCTGTACTCACGATTACACCCACCCTCTGGACTAAGCAGGGTTGTTTTCTCCAAGTTTATAGATGAGGTAACTGAGGCTCAAGGAGGTTAGGAAATGTGTCCCAGGTCACCTAAGGAAGCAGCAGCAGAGCCAGGAGGCAAATCCAGGCCTGTCTGATTTGAGCTGGTCCTCTGAACCACGGCAGTCCACTCTTCCCCGACTTCGTGGTTTCGAACAATGAAAATGTACACAACGTGACATAGAGCCCTGTCTGGAGAAGGCCCTGAGGGTTGCAAAGGGGAAGCCTGCACATTGGGTGGCCCAGGGCAGCAGGAGGCCCGTGGGCACCTGTGGTGGGAGCTGCCGGAGGAGGGACGGTCGCCCCTAAGAGACCCTGCACAGTTAGGCCAGGGCGATGAGCATATGCGGAGCACACAGGGCAACCTGACCCCCAAACAGGTGTCTTGGGACAATGCGGTCCTGCAGGTGAAACAAGCCGGGGTCAGGAAGACACTTAGGAATTCTTCAAAGCACGAAGTGCTGTTGAGAAGACAGCTGCAAAGGCAAACGTGAGTGGCAAATTCAAAGACAAACTGATGGCTTCCCTTTGAACAAAGCGAATTAGATGCCCTAGAGAACGCAGAACTTTGTATCACGGACCAGTGCTCTTAAAATTCTAAAATAATTTATTAATTCACTTTCCTCTAACTTTCTAGGGCACAAACTGTATAGAATTGTTAACTTTTATTACTTAAAAAAGAATGATGATAGAAATGCCCTACTCCAATACCGGGCTCAAATCTGTCAGGGAGGCAATGAGACTTAATCCTTTTTCATTATCCAAAGGAAATTGCTTGATGATTAAAGAAAAAAATTTTCTCATGTTATACCATGGCCTAAAGTATCCTTTAAAGTGTCATTTCATTCAGTTTTGGTTTTCCAAGATGGGAACGGGGGAATTAAACTCAAAAGTTATATATGATTCCTGTTACAGGTTTTTTTTTTTTTTTTTGGCTATAAGAAGTCACACTTTTTAAAAGAACTAAAGAGAATTACCTATATTTGTAATTGGTAGCATATTTTGTCTTTCTTAGGAAAATAACCATTCTTCAATAGCTCCAACCTTGTCTGGTGTCACAAAGCCTGTTACGTACGTCTTTCATTTGTTTGCTTAAAGATGCACATAATGACAACTGTCGACTGAAAATGGTTCATTCAAAATTGTTTCCGTGCACTTATACACGTGGAAAATTTTAATTACTTGCTATCTACATGGTTGCAATATTACCCAGAGGGCTGTGCTTTTTTTTAATTAAAAATATTTGAACTTAATAATTGAGAACTCTATTAAAATATGAATAAAACATCGCCAGGAAGCAGTTTCCCAAGCAGTCAGCAAATCCATTCGGTAAGCATCCCTTACGAATTAACAGCAGCCTTCCATCCTGCGGGATCAGGGACACAGAGGTGCCGGCCGCTCAGGCTCCAAACCGAACGGTCCTCCCCGACGCGCCCCCGTTCCCCGCCGGCCCTGCCCCGCAAACGGGCCGGGACCCGCGCTGACTGCAGCCCCACCCGGACTCCCGGCGACGCCCCAGCGGCTAGGCCCGCCGGCGGCCTCCGCTCGCCACGCGGCTGGACGAAAGGTTCTCACCGTCCATGTCACCGCCTCGCTTAAAACCCGTCAGACGCTCGGACTACAGGCCACCCTCCTCGCCACGGCCTCCCGACGTCAGGTGACCTGGGCCCTGTTTACCTCCCTGCGCGCGCGTCCCAGCTACAACAACGCCCGTTTCAGGAGCCTTCTGCCTACGGTTCGATGCCTCCAACACCATACCCAGGTTCTTTGCATGGGTGGCATTTCCCTGAACTTTAGATCTCAACTCAAAGGTCACCTACTCAGTCAGATAGTACCTAAAGTAGCCAGCATTCCGCCCAGCCCTGCCACTCTGTTACGTCACCCTGTTTATGCCCCCGCACCTTTATTATAGTTTACAATCACTTTACGTACTTGTCTGTCCTCGTCTCTATCTCCCAAAGATGTAAGCCCCCTTAGGAGAGGGGCTTATCTGTCTTGGTCAGCCTATCTCTCTAGCCCCTGGGAGAATGCCTGGCCTGATAGGTGTTAACAGAAGAGGAGAAGCTCTTACTTGTCCAGAAGTAGAAGCAGAATTGCTGTATGCCGCCAGCTGCAGGTCCTTTATTTTAGAGACCCAGTTAGGTGGTAGAAATAGCCATACATGTGTCAGTGCTCTACATACGAATAGATGGACTACAATGCTGACCAGCTGAGGTAATTTCTCACCTGCATTCATATTACTAGTAGGTGGACCTCTAGTCTCAGAATAAATCTCAAAATTTTCCTCTTGCGTCAGTACATTGTTTATGAGTCATACCAGACAGATTGAGCTCATAGTATCTGTGTTAGAATTCAGTACTAGGGCCACAGCAAAGTCTTAAATCTTAAGTATCTTGAAAGAAAAAAGTCTGCCATTCAAATTACATCTATTTATGGAGGCAATCAGGTAAGAAAGAGAAAGCAAAGATCCAGATTGGAAAGGAAGTAGAACTATCTCCATTGGCAATGACATGATCTTGTACATAGACAATCTTAAGGAATTCACAAAAACACTGTTAGAACTAATAATGTTCAGCAAGATTTCAAGATACAAAATCAATATAAAAATCAATTGTATTTCTACACACTAGCAATGAACAAGTCAAAATGAAATTAAGAAAACAATTGCACCCACAATAGCATAAAAAGGAATAAAATGAGTAAGAAAAAATTTAACTAAAGAAGTTCAAGGCCTATACACTGAAAAATGCAAAATACTGCTGAAAGGAATTAAAAACACAAATAAATAGAAAGGCAGTCTATGAGTTAAAAGGCTTACTATTGTTAAAGTGGCACTATTTCCCAAATCCATAGATTCAACACAATCCCTATAAAAATTCCAGCTGTTTTTTTTTTTTTTTTTTTTTTTTTTTCAGAAATTGTCAAGTTGACCCTTGACCCTGAAATTCGTATGCAAATGCAAGGGACCCAACAAAGGAAAAACAATCAAGATAAGGAAGAATAAATTCAGAAAACTCAAACTTCTTGATTTCAAAGCCTACTACAAAACTATAGTAATCAAGATAGTGTGATACTGCCTAAGAACAGACACATACATAGAATATAATAGAATTGAGAGGTGAGAAATAAACTCTGATATGTGTAGTGAACTGAGTTTTCAAAAAGAATGACAAGAGAATTCAATGGAGAAAATACAGTGTTTCAACTAATGGTGCTGCAAAACAATGTAGTTGAACTTTCCAACATATACAAAAATTAACTTAAAATGGATTCAAGGACTGAATTTAAGAGCTAAATTTATACAACTCTTAGAAGAAAACATAGGAGTAAATGTTCGTGACCTTGGATTAGGCAATGGTTTTTCAGATATAATATCAAAAGCACAAACTACAGAAGGAAAAAATACATGAACTGGAATTCGTTAACATGAAAAAGTTTGAGGCTTCAGAGGATACCCCCAAAAAATGAAAAGACAACTTACAGGACAGGAGGAAATATTTGTATATCATATATCTGACAAGGAACTGGTATCCAAATTCTTACAACTGAACAATAAGACAAACAACTCGATTTAAAAATAGGTAAAGGATTTGAATAGGCATTTCTCCAAAGGATATATATACAAAAGTCTAATAGGCACATGAAAAGATGCTCAACACTTTAGTCGTTACAGAAATGCAAACCCAAACCACGACCAGATATCATTTCACACACACTAGGATTGCTTAAATAAAAAAGACCGACAATAAGAAATACTTCCAAAGATAAGGAGAAATTAGACACCCCCCCCCGCCCCCGCCAACACACACACACACTGTTGGTGGGAATGTAAAATGGTCCAGGTGCTTTGGAAAACAGTTTGGCAGTTTCTTAAAAGTTAAACGTAAAGTTCCATATGAACCACCAATTCTATTCCTAGGTATGTTCCCAAGAGTACTGAAAAACACATGTCCACACAGAAGCCTGCACATGAATGGTCATAGCAGCACCATTCATAACAGCCCCAAAGTGGAAACAACCAAATGTCTATCAACTGATGAATGAGTAAGCAAATATAGCATATCCACATAATTAATTATTATTCGGGCATAACAAGGAACGAATTGCCACACATGGATGAACCTTGAAAGCATTATGCTCAGTGAAAGCAGACACAAAGGCCACATATTGTCTAATTATATGAAATATCCAGAATAGTCAAATCCATAGATACAAAAAGTAGATTGGTGGTTGTTGGGAGTTTAGGGGGGAAGGGGCATGGGGAGTGACTGTTAATAGATATGGAGTTTCTTTGGGGTGATGAAAATGATATAAAATTGGACAGGAGTGATGATTGCACAACTTTGTGAATGTACTAAAAAATGGCTGAAGTCTGTATTATGTGAATTAAATCTTAGCCAAGTCATTAAAAAAAGTCACCCTTATGGGTTTTGGGATCTGGGGGACAATCTCTTTGTGGAGTTAGTAAGCACACAACATTCTTTTGAGGAAACTTTTTTCCCAGAGTTTCTTTCCTGCAAACATCAATTATTAGAATCTTTTCACTATGACCATGAATTTCTTTTTTAAATGGTGTCTCTGGAAGAACACTACATTTCCACTGTAAATTCATTTTGAAATGGGGCAGACTGCCTGTGCCTTCAATAATTTTATATCCTATTAAACTGAGATGATCACATTCACAAATGTGAGCCATAAATTGCAGCGATCATGTGGGTTGTTAGAGTTCAAATTTTATTAGCCTGAGTTTTGACACCAATGTCAAATCTTCCTGCACGCGTGGGAAGCAATGCCTTTGTGCCTTTATTCCCTCATCAAAATAAAGCTCCTCTCCCTTTCATCCCTCTGAAGCGCCTGCTCTGTCAGTCTTCTTAGCTATAAAATGGGACGGTAACATCACAGGAGGCTCCTGTGTGGCACAGACATCGTCAGGTTTGCTGCGGAGTCTGCAGTGAGCAGCTGCGAGAGAGCTCTCCTGAAACAACCCAAATGGTTCCCGGAAAGCGTCTTATCCTAAAAGCCTCTTCAATGAAGAGGACAGATCAGGGGAAGTCCCCAGCTGCCTCTCCAAACTCCGGTCACATTGCTCCTTCCACTGTCCCCTGGTATTACCGGAGAGCACTGTTTATTAGGCAGGGTATGTCACTGAGTGGCCAGGTACTGAAAGTCCACGAGTGCCTGAAGGTCCCCAGCTGAATTTGATGCTCCAGTTTTATTCTGACATAAAGATAAAAAGATTAAAAATCAACCAGCCTACTGGAAGGTGGTGCCAAAGCAATTGGGGGTGGCGTGGGGGAAATGGAGTGGAGGGCTCCAGGACTCACTCTGCTTCTGTGTTTGGCAGTCCAGGACGGCTGCTTGAAGTCAAGTGAGACAACATTGTAGAATAAATCTGTAAGGTTAGTTTATTGGCTGCATTCCAATTATTCACACAACCAAAACAAAACAAAACAAAACAAAACACACACACACACACAAAACAAAAAAACCCCACAAAACCCAAACAAACCAACAAACCCCCCAAACCAACAAATAAGTTATAGTCAGGGAGGAGAAGAACATTTGTTTTAGAGATATTTTCAAAAATGAAAAACATGAAAAAATATTATTGGCCACTTTCATCCTAAATCAGCATAAAACAAATCCATTTTCATTAGGTTGAGTGATTTACCATTTTCTTACATGCACACACACGTGCATGAGAAATAAAAAGAGGAAAATACACCTCAGCTTTATCTTTGGATGTTTCTTGAAGAGAGACCATCGCTTTTATGACTTCGCACCTATTTATGCAGAATAGCACAGTGCACACAGGCAGAAGTAGTAGTTCCAGACTCAGAAAATCTAGGTTCAAGTTATAACTGCCCCACTAATTGTTCCCCTTGAATAAACTCCCTAACTGTGCTACACTTCAGTTTCTTCATCTGAAAAATGAAGATGATGATCGTCTCTACACCTAAGGGTCATTGTGAGGATTAGATGAAATACTTCATGGAAAAGGGCTTTGCATAATGACTGGCATATGGTAAATGTTTAAAAAATACTAGCTGTTTCTATTTTGTAGGTGATATACGAGTCTGTGTATCACCTGTGCTAGGTACCAACCAGTTCACTCTCAGTCTTTTAGAACAGGCTTGTCTAACCCGTGGCCCACAGGCTGCATGCGGCCCAGGAGAGTTGGAATGGGGCCCAACATGAGTTCTTAAAACAGTGTGAGATTTTTTTTGGCGACCTTATTTTTTTTAGCTCATCACCTACCATTAGTGTTCATGTTATTTTATGTGTGGCCCAAGAAAATTCTTCTTCTTCTAATTTGGCCCAGGGAAGCCAAAAGGTTGGACACCCCTGGTTTAGAACATAATTGAACCGAAGCTTTCCATTATAACACACAGAGAATACTTAGGACATGATAAAGAAAGAAAATCTTTAATGTTTAAGAAGTGGAATATGTGTTGTTCTGCACAGCCTCTGGTGCAGCTATGGGGGAATTGAAGGAAGAAAAGTAGTAACACAGAAAGAAAAAAAATCAATCAGAGGGACCTGAATATAGCCCCCAAACTAGCCTGGTGATTTATTCAATGACGCTCTTTACTGTTAACCTTCACTCACATCATTTATTATTTGGGGACTGCTGCAAAGAGACCACAGAGTGAACTGGGTAATGATGATCTTACGGCTCCTAATGTAGCTTGTTATTGAAAACCTGTCATTTTTACTGGCAAGCCTTTGGCCCAAAAATAAGATCTTCATTTATAATTTGCAGGCAGTGATAACTAAAATAATGAGAAGTAACTGGGAAATAAAAACTAACTATTATGATAATTACCTTTCTCATTAAAAACACAAGGCATTCTATTATCGTTGGGATGTGCAATACCCTTTAACAGCTGCTGTTACTGAGTTAAAACAAGTCTGAATAGGAAAGAAAATACATTACTGATTACCCAAATGATAAAGAACAGCTACTGCTGAAAATGTGTGCAGAGTGGAACAGAACAGGACACAGCAGGGGGTACGCCCACACGTGGACACCAGAGAGAAACGACTTACAGACACTGTGGGCATCGGTTTCAACTTTGACCCTGAGATTCCCTTCAGGAAGGTTTTGCTTATTGAAGCTGGTCCTTGATGGGCTGGTAGGTCCTTTGCTTTGGTAATGGGATCTGGAGAGGATTCACTCCTTCTTCCACGGGGAGAAAGGCATGGTGTCGGCACCAAACTTGCTTGACAGCTGTTTCTAGCTATCTGCTTCGCCGGGGAATTCTGGCTTTCTGACGCTGCTGAAGCTGCGTAAGCACTTCTGAGATGCCCTTCCCTGGCCCGCCTCGCAGCCTTCGCCGGCGTGCTCTCTACTGGTGCCTGAGCTAGCGCTGAAGGACTAGTTGTTGGATCAGGAGAGCCCTGGACACTGTGGTGATCCTACACGGGGGAACAAAGCCAAAGGTGTGGTGATTATGTTATTGAGTACTATTTCTTAATAAGTTCATATATTCCATGAATAAACATAAATAAATATATACATATATATATATGCATATATTTTGGTTTATTCTGCAATAAAAATATAAGTAACTAAAGACAGCAATGTAAGGAGATATAAATCAATTGCTAAGATGCACGCTATGTCTGTCTCTGGTCTGGTTAAGGTATATTTTTTTTACCACTGAGTAACAAGAGAATACTTAAGAAATAGTCACTCAAATATATTCATTCTAAAGAATGTCTAAAAAAACAAAAGAGAATTCCTGGGAAGTTACCTAAAACATTTAGGAATTGTATACGTTTACTTCTTGATAAGCTAATTCCAAGGGAAGAGAAAGAACAGGAACTTATGGTTTTTAGCTTCTTTAAGCAGGGAAATTCTACTCTTAAAAATAAGTGGGACTGTCAAAGTATTTTTTGCCTTATATTACTCTGGGACAGTTTTGCTGTTCAAGAGTGATGGATAATAAAACATGTTTGGTGAAGTATTTTTCTTACATGAAAATTTCAATTATAAAAAGTATTTTTTCCCATAAGATAAAAACCTCATTAAATATAATTATTTGGAAAGCTGAATGTGACAGCTAGAATTTTACAAGTGTATGAGTAGAGTTCTGGGATTATCCCAGGAAAGCAAAAATTTTAATTTATAAAATGTGAGAAAGGAGGAATTACAAACATAAACTCAATGGCCATTAGAGTAAATAACGGAAATAAAAAATACGGTGCGATTTCAGTTGGTAGATTTTTTTCTGCTATAAAATAATAAATTTAAAGAAAAACGAATGTGATCATTACCTGTGCTTACGATGGTAGATTTTTCCAATTTGTCTTATGTACTTCATATATGCTAAGTAAATGGATGCTAACATGATACACTTAGAACAAAAATATCAATAAAAAGAGTGCATTTTAAAGACATTGTTTGATGTCTGAGAATGTGTGTCTTAAGTTTTAGTAAGCCATTCCCTTACCCTGCTATTTATGGCCACACAGAATCAAACAGCCAGTTATTTCCCAAGTTGGGCATTTTTAAACAAAATATTTGAGTGACTGACTAGACTGTTCAGTTTCCTCTTGAATGTCTGGCCATCATACACACTCAACAGGCAGCCCACTCTCTAAGGGGACGTTTCCCTGTTGGTAGAAGTGGGTATGTGAAGGTGAGACAGCCTGCCCAAGGTTGGGGGCAGGACACCAGAAGAATTTATCAAATTTTAAATTGGTTTATTTTGTTATAAAGTGTATGAGTTTTTCAGCATATCAAAAATTATTTTCCATTTCCTCCCTATATCTCATGTTAGATGACAACAGAAGAACGTTACTGTCCCACACTGCTGCAAAGGACAAAGTAACTGTGCTACTTATCCTGATTTTAGGATATCACTCCTCCCTTCCTCCTTCTCTCCAGTCTTCCTTTTCTCTCTTAAAACTTTTTTTTCATTTTTCAATTACAGTTCACATTCAATATTATATTAGTTCCAGGTGTACAGCATAGAGGTTAGACATTCACATAACTTACGAAGTGATCCCCTCCATGAAGTCTAGTACCCACCTGCTACCATACATAGTTGCTACTGTATTACTGACTATATTCCCTTGCTGTCCCTCACATCCCCGTGACTATATTGTAACTTTCAATTTGAACTTAATCCCTTGACCTTTTTCACTCAGCCCCCAAGCGCCCCTCCCACTTGGCAACCATCAGTTTGTTCTCTGTATCTATGAGATTGTCTCTGTTTTGTTTGTTCATTTATTTTGTTTTTTAGATTTCACATGTAATGAAATCATATGTATTTGTCTTTCTCTGTCTGACTTACTTCACTTAGCATAAAACCCTGTAGGTCCATCCACGTTTTTGCAAATGGTAAGATTTTGTTCTTTTTTTAAGGCTGAGTAATATTCCATTATATATGTACCACATCTTCTGAAACCTCTAGCAGGAAGGGATCTATCCATCTCTCTGTCTGTCTGTCTATCACTGTTCTGCCTCTCTTCCTTTTTGCCTCTTCATAGGCTAAGTGCTGCTCCAGGAACTGCACATGGCAGATCAGAACTTAATCCTGGCCATCCGGAACTTTTTCCCGAAGGCAACATAGAATCATTGAGTGATTTGGTGTAGGGGAATGCCACAGTAGCATGAGTCTGTGGGGTGTCCAGAGTGCTTATGGAGATAGAAGAAAGGGAGGTCAATTAGGAGACAATTAAATGTTATGAGTAGAAATGCTGAGGTGGCTATGTTGAGGCTATCGTGGTGGTGACAGAGCAGCCAGGTGGACTTGAGCATTCTGCAGAAGGCAGAGTATATTGTACTTAGTGACTCTGGGAAGTTCTCACAGGGGGTCTGAGATCCCTGATCCTGCCATGTTATAATTTTCCCTTCCCGAAGGAAGTAGGTGGGATTAGCAGACAACAGAGCTCTCAAGAAAGGTACATCCATGTCTTAGAACTTCTCCTGAAATCGCTTGCCTATCTGTAGCAAAGAATGAAAATTGCAAAGTATCTAAGGATCTTTTAAGAACATTTCTTCTTGGTACTCATTCTGGGCCTAAATTTTGTCTATGCTAGCTTGATCTTCTGATACATCTATTTCTTTATAAATGATGGTGAAACTTACAATATTTTTCAGAGTTTCAGATGCGGTAAAGAAAAGATGGTGAGTAGGTGCTAATCCATGGGCCCTTACGTGATGTCTAAAGTGAAAACATAAAAAGGGCAGGAATATTTCCACCCTTGCAGCAGTACTGCAGGTACCGGGCAACCCTTCAGTCTTGTCTAGGAAAGGCAAAGAGAGCACACAAACATCCCTGCCAAGTCTTAGTTCTAAGAAGGTACAGGTGGAAGGAGGACAGATTGTTTATTTATTTTTTAAATTGAGTCTGGTTGCTACACGGAGCTGTCGTCTCCAACTTTTTTTTCCTTAAGTTCAAGTATAATTTCCTATAACCGTTATACATAATTGGAAGTGGGATTTCTGTAACCAAAGACCCTCTACTTAGTCATTTCCATAATAAAATAATAAAGACATATGCTGTGGATTTAAAACAAATTGGCCCTAAAAATAAGCTGGTTAAATGGAAAAGGTATAATTATGACCCTTTGGGCTCAAATCTCTGGATCAGTCTGGAACTCCATTTTGTATGTGACATAGGCAGAAATTAAGAGCTTTAACTGTAAACATTAGTTCAATAAAAATAAATTCCTGCGGTGTGTACTGATTTTCTGGGTGCTGCACAACATACACAGGTAAGAAGAACACAGACACCGACCTCAAGTGGTGTAAAGTCTAATAGCAGAGACCCAGATACCCACAAAGGTAGTAATTTCATAAGGTAAGAAGGTAGTAAATGTCATTTTAAAAGATTCAGAGGTACTATTACAAGAACATAGAGGAATGCATGGAAAACCAGGCGTTTGCTACATCATTTAAAAAGCACTTTAAAAATCAATCCATTTTTCCACTTGTGTTGGATCAGAGTACAGTTTTTGCTTCCTCCCAGCAGTTCACTCAGGAGAAAGTATTTCTTTTTGGTTGACATGAGCAGTGCTTATGTACACAGAAATATGTGTGAGTATGTATATGAACATTCTTCTCACATTTTTCCTAATGTGATAGGCCAAGAAGTGGACAGATTTAGCTATGTTCCTTGTGGAGTAGTCCCTTGGTTGTATTGCTTTCCCCCAGTGATATGTCTCCAAACTATTTTAAATATATGGAAACCACAAATAACTGGAGAACCTGGATAGGGTACAAAAGGCTTGCTTACTTTGGCTGCCCCAGAATCACTAAATCTGGTTTATCCTAGATACTGAAAGGAGAATTAAGATACATGAGAAAGGCAAGATGATGTATGAGACTAATATTTTGATTTAAGTAGGGTCAGCCTCTCTTCTTTAGAGAGGAAATAAATGGAGAATAAAAATAGTATCGTATTTACTAGAAGTGGTTCACTGGCAAAACACTATTTCTTTCTTTAGTAATGCTTTTGCCTCACTGAAATAGATGACATAGGTATAGATGATGACTACTGATCTCACAGATGTAATTCATTTGGGCTCAACGTGTTTTTGGATTCCCTTTTCTATATAACACATTTGTTATACGTGTTAAGAAGTTAGCTTAGTATGACCTCATTGAAAAAACAACCACTTCTTTCCCTTTGGTTTATGGTTTAGCTACTGAAAACCTGTAGAGCAATTGCATGTAATTTGTCAGAACAGTAAAGAAATTGTCAAACCACTTTTACATTCCAATCATCTGTTCATCTGTTTTTCAGAACAAATACAAAATGCTTTTTGATTTAACTTAATATATATTTTTAAAAGTCCCAAATCTCTTGAACTGTTTGTCTTCTGGGCTCAGAAACATTTGTTTGTTAAATATTCAATCACGCCTCAGTGCCAGGAACATCAGTAGAGTTTGCCTGATTAACTGTAGCACAGCATATGCACACTGAAGATGAGAGTGATTTCCCCGAGGAGCCTACACTTCCTCTGTTGAACTACATTTCTTAAAAGGACATGCAGATGGGCGTTTGGACAATAAGTTCTGGAAGCACAAAATGGATTGCTCTTGCTGAGCTGTAATTTCAAAAAGATAATTTTAATGACTCTTGAGGACCATCTACTTGGAGCAGATGGGACCTGGGCTCTTTGTAGCACAACTTTAATGTTGAGTGAGTCGGGATAGAAGCCTGTTTTAGTCTTTGTAAAAGTGGATGATCAAATTTATTAATATTTCAATTGATTTTTAAATTCAGTCCACTGTGAGTAATGTCTTGTATAACACTCTTAAAAGTTCTGTAACAAAACACATTTGCAATATTCCACACACACTGTGCTGGCAGTTTTGAAATTGAGATCAAGTCAGCAGGGGTTTTTACTTTTGTCCAAAGTTTTAGTGACTAAATATGTGGACTAAAAGTATCTTTTAGTTGGACTAGCAAACAGTAGAGATGATATAGGTATGTATTTCCAATGTCAACCAAAGAGCACAATTATTTGCACAAAAACAGCTAAAGGTATTAGTTGTAGCAGAATGAAAAAAATCATTTCTCCTTTGATGATAACTAGCTTGACCATTCAAATGTATCTTAAATGTCTTCACTAACAACCAGCCATCAAAAGCATTTCTACTTGTACCTCTTAAATTTTATAGGACACGATTAAAGTAATACAGTTTGCTCCGAGGGACAAAAATAATTGGTAGTGGTTCTTATAATGCATTTTAATAGTTTATAAATAAGTAAGATGAAAGGACTATGTGACTTCCTAACAAGCAACTACAGCATACTTGATATGAAATGGAGCTGGGCAAATTACTTTTGTAAAGATCTTTTACCTGCAGCCAATGATGCTTCACAGACAAATCATAGCAGAAGTGATAGGGACTGTATGGGCTGGGCAAACATCATGTGAATATTTGGGGAAAATGATGAAACTACTTTAATTGTTCAAGACAAAAACATATTTTTCTGTAAGTTAGACTTCATGCTCTTTTAACTGTAACACTTTAAAGATTTCTTGTGAAAACTCCTATCCACATCAAATATTTATCTGCAAGATGTTTATCTTTTATATCTTTTAGCAAAAGTTGTAGAATGTTATTCTAAGCAGATGAGAGTCTTATAATTGGCTTTAGCTGCTTGTACCAATGAAGAGCCCAGTCACAGGAGCCAAGGGACCTGTGACGTTTTCAGAGAAGAACAGAACTTCTAAAGATAACAATTAAAGACAAGGAGGTGTGAACAGCCTAAAGGAATTACACAGAACAATATTAAATTTGCCTGGTAGGTTTAGATAGTATGTTATGTTGTAATGCATAATATACAGGACTAAAACCTGCAAGGCAATATATTCAAAATAGAGTCCTTCCATATTTTTTCCAACACATAAATTGACATTTAAAAGTTTTTAAAGGGTACACAGAAATATAAGCAACTTCACGTGGAGTAAATATACTTTCTATTATGTGTAGGTAAGTATGCATGATCATTAGTTAAGTATATAGGGGTAAATGGTTTATAGTTTAATTCATAAATACATGCTATCAGGAAGAAAAAAGGAAATGAAATAGCTTAACTACTGGGGTCTAAAAAAATACCTTGAGAGCAACAAGCCTGGGAAAGCTGAGAGCAAGGACTAAAAAAGTCTGTTCAGCTTGTTGTTTGTAGCTTTGTCCTTCAGGCCTCCACAGAGTTAGATGGAGAGAAGATCTGGGAGCTTCCTAGCTAGCCTAAACACTATAGGTAGTCAGTCCACATAATTCATGTCCAAATATGGCTAATTTTGGCTCAAATGTTCCAATTTGGACTGTTATACAAGACAAATGAACTGTCCTTGCAAATATCTGCTTTAGTATATGATACACAGCCAGAGTTTGGGGGAAAAATGACAGTATTCCTAAATGAATAATTAAATTGGGGTACTAAAATGTTAATACAAAGCTAACTATTTCAAGTTGCAAATCAGATGTATGAGGGCTTTCTGGAAAGCATCCAGTCATGTAATACAAGAAATAGAGGCATTTATGGCTAGATTTTTTCTGGACAGCCTTTGTATATATTAGAAGCCACGCTGAGATTAATGTCATAAGATACAAAGCAGAGACAACAGTAATGTGCTTTCTTTTCAGATGCTGCATAGTGTGAAACACACTCTGTTTTAATAGTTTTCCTAACATAATTCATTTTATATGGCAGTCTTGATATTATAGCTCTCCACAAAATACATTTCTGTACTGTGCTTTTCCAAATAAGATATACAGCTTCAAAATTACTCATCAGGAATATTAGTATATATGACTATTTAAGGAATAAAATATATACTAAAGCAAAGACTAAGACAACAGCATATACAAAAAAATTTATACTTCTGAGGCTCTCACACTAATGAAGATCTCAGATGTAAATTAATTATTTGAAACTTAAGTTACAATGTATCACTTAAAGCTTATTTTAATTAGCCTTTACTATCAAATGTGCTTTTCCTCTAATACATGATTTAATTTTTCCTAGTTTATATGCTACTGAATACATCTAATTTCCCTTTAACAATACTCAATGGTCTAACATCAAATCAAGTCTTTTAACTACAAGTTATAAACTTCAAGTGTAATAAGTCATGTAATTATTACTCATTCATCCATCATTATTTATAACATAACATATCATTATGTTTTCCTTAAGTATAATTATGTGACTCTAAGGATATAACATTCTAAAACAATGCAACTAATAGTAAGAATGACTAAATTAACTAAAATGATTTTGCTTCAAAGACAATATGGAAATAAAAAATTTTAATTTGTAATCCAATTTCTCATTGACTTATATAATTAATAAATGGGAAAAGTAATCCTATAGGAAAAGAATTTACAAACAGAAAACAAAAAACAACCAACCAACAAAAAAAGCCCCAAACTGATTTGATAAAGACGCAATCCTTACAAATTCTGGAACTTGTCTCAATACAGCCCAGCATTTTTGTTTGTCATGCTTTTGCATTTTAGCTGGTATCTTGTTACTGCCTCTAACAGTAAACCCCTAAGCTTGCATAATGTGGTGGGGCTTCTGTCTCGCTCTCTGGCTGCCACCTTTTTACTAGATGCCAGGTCAAAGTAGGCCAGGGCAGGTGCTAGCAAGGAGATGGTCCCAGTACAGACTCCAGCCATATGCTACTGGTCATTCTGACAATCATGGCACAGGTGTGACCAGATAGCTATGCCTGTTAGAGCTTGGGTAATGTGGATACATTTAGTATTTTCAATTTTACCTGTCTAATAAACATTGAAGATGTCAGAAATAGAATATCTAGTAGCAAAAAAAGCTCATAAAGTAATAACAAAATAAAATATTTAGAACTAGTGTTCTTCATTTCCCCATGAAGCCCTATTGCTTCTTCTCAAGGCTTATCCTTTTTATCGATGGAGCTGGTAAGCTCCTCGTGTGGTTCATGTGAAGGGCAGTTTCACCATAATACTTCCCCCAAAGTTTTCAAGAGAACTGCCATTTCCCAACTCCCACGAAATTTCTACCATCACAGGAATTCTTTTGGGGGATGCTCCCAGTAATGACATGGTATGAATTAATTGACCAGATTAGCCAATTGACGCCATAGAAGAATTGACAGCTGGGACGGGAATACTACATACTAAAGACAAATGTCTGTTTATGGTTTGACACCTTAAGCTTCAGTGTGAAAGGGACAGTGATGTCCACAGCAACATTTGAAATGCTGGTGTCAAATGTACTGTTTATTCACAGAGGGGCCTGTAGTGGGTTTATGTTTCATGTTTCTAAGAGTTTCCACACACTCAGAAGCAAGGATGTTATGAAAAAAGAATCTCCCTGTGTCCTTTGCTGCAGAAACTCATTACAAGTTGCATAAAGCCGTAATCACTGCCTGAACAACCTGACCAGATTCCCAACTGGCTCTGGAGGTCGGAGCTATGGATTTAATCTATACTCCACCGTCCAAGGGGGGTTCTCGATCAGGTGCAATTATTGAAACAAAGTTTTGTAAGGATACACAACACATTTTTCTAACTAGTTCTATATTGAAATGATTTGTATAGTTTTATTAAACCATAACTTGACTTTATGCTTTTAAAATACTTATTTTTGTCTAGAAAACACTAATGCTTATTATTTAAAAAAATAAAGCTAAAGAAATTTCACAAATAGATTCACATGGGGAAGAAACAGTTATAATGCAGTAAATATTAAATGTTTCAGAACTAAATTCAGTTTGGATTTTAAAAACTTTTTATGAATTTACTAATTTATAAGATATATTTCAGGAGTTCCCTGATGACATCATCGTGTAGTGGCTTAAGGCTTCGGCCTTGGCGCTGTCAGCGCTGCGGCCTGGGTTCGATTCCCAGTCAGGGAGCTACCCACATACCAAAAAGCCAAAAAAAAAAAAAAAGAAAAAAGAAAAAAAAAAGATATATTTCTATTCTAAATAAACAAAACAAAAAACCTCCTGTAAAGCAAATCCCAGAACTAATCCATGATTCATTATCTAAACTTTAATTGGCACAACTCTTGAAATTCTGGGGCCATATGGAAAATAATGAGTCCTAACAGGTCTAAGGTGGAAAGACGGCCGGGGAGTAAGGGGGCCAGGAAGCCATCAGCTCAGAGAGCTTCGCACCTGCAGCCCCATCTTCCCAGAGGCCGAAAAGCATGTGTTCTTGGTGTCTTACTGCTCTTTGCTATCATAAAACTGAACTGCGTGCTATTTCTCATTCTGAGACAAAGATGAAAATGAAAAGACAAAAACAAACCAAAAACTGGTTTCTATAATTAAAAATGAAATTGGCTGACTGTTAATAAAAAAAATAAGGCAGCAATTTTGAGTTACCATAACAACCTGAGGCAACTGTTGACTGACATTGCAATCTGCTGCATTTTTATAAATAGCAGTCGATTTCCCCTCTCGTTTCAAGGCGTTTTAGGGCTTACTAGAGCTAATGAAACCACTGTGCTTTCAAACTACTTCACTCACCAAGCAGTGTACCTCTTCGCTGCTGTCACCGTCATAAAAATCAGCCTCCGACTGGGTCATGCTGGTGTCCTCTTTTAGATCCAAAAAGAACAGGCACCCCTCTGGCGACGTAGTCTGAATCTTTCCATGAGGTGCTGATCGTGGTCTTGATGAAAAAGTGAAAATGTCTTTTGGAACGACCTGGGTTTCCTCGGCCTGCTGGTCATGTTCATGGTCTCTGCTGGCTTCTAGCCACAGGTGTGAGGTGTGGCAGGAGTCATCATCTAGAAGTAGAGACTGTCTGCTGGATGTCAAATGGGGAATGTGATCATCATTTTTGGGAAATGTCCATTCATCTGACATATGGGAGAGATGAAAAAAATTAGAGTAGTGTTCCATATGTGTTACTTCAGGCAGGTAGTCAGATTAAAATTTCTTGTTGTTGAAACAGAGGTTTATTAAATAATGCAAAAGCCAAGGAAGGCAATTTATCCACCATCACGTAATGTGCCAAACATTTAACCCACAGATCAGTGCTTATAGCTGAGGGCAACTCACGTCCATATCCTCACCATCTGAGCTGAAACCCTGGCCAGGAAATTTATAAGCCTGTAATAATTATTGCTTGTCTTTCTAGCACAGCCTCATTAATTTGACATTCCAGAAGGGAAAAACCTTCTACATTTAAAAGGGTCTGACTTACTAATATCCTCTTTTAACTGAAGGAGGAGAGAGTACTTAATAAGCTCCTTTAAGCAAAGTATTAACATCTGGGCCTTGTTCAGATTATCAATCATGGAGGAGAAGAAACCATGGAAAGGCTGACAGTCTTGTCTGTCCATCCTGATTGAAACAAGAAAATTCGCAGACTAAACTTTTTAAGTAATGTAAATCCAGAGAAATATCTGTTAATGTGACTGAATTCTGTGGGTGAAAAAGACCTTCAGGTTTAATTTTAGGAGACTGTTTTGATATGAATATATTTTTGCACAGCATTATTTGTTTTCTTTAAAAATACTGTATACTACCACTGAGATACATTTTTATAAAAACAAAAAAATTATAATCTTCTACTGAACATTGAGATAGATGTTATAAGTATGATCCAGGCAAAGTAGAAATGACAAGTCTATATAATAACTATCATTAAAAGCATGGTTACTTTCTTCAGAATGACAGCAGAAAAAAGCTGAGCATTTTCTCAACTTAGTCTGTATTTTTTTTTGAAATTTACTTTTTTGCTGCCTTATGTTAATGGTGAAAATCTTGTAAGAATCTGTGTTTGCTGAACCACAATGTGGACGTGGTCACTGTACCTCTGACTCTCGACTCCCATTACATTTATCATCAAAAGAAAAGTATCCAAGAGATACCTAAGCTTTTCTAACTTGACTCTGAAGCCTATACTACAAAAGCATAAGCAAAAAACAAATGAAAAGACCTTTAATAAAAATAAAGTTACATTAGGTGGTGAACTTATTATACACCAA
Organism: Lyroderma lyra; assembly: GCA_004026885.1. Taxonomy (NCBI): domain Eukaryota; kingdom Metazoa; phylum Chordata; class Mammalia; order Chiroptera; family Megadermatidae; genus Lyroderma; species Lyroderma lyra. Next base: position 33,174 of record PVJL010005259.1, on the reverse strand, counting down.
GTTGACAATGCACTGTAGAATTGTATGCCTGAAACCCATGTAATCCTTGCTAACAGATGTCACCCCACAATTTCTAACAATAAAAATGAATTAAAAAAAAACATTGATGGCAAAAATGAAATTGCATTTATCACAATTGTAGTCATCTGTTTCTTAACCTAAGAGTATCTTTCTATAAAATAACTTGCCTATAAAAAGGGTAATAATGTACTTCTGTTTGAGAAAATGTATTAAGGACAAGGCTTTCATAATTTAAGGGACAGAATCTGTAGGTAAATGCTGACCCCCTTCACAGGGGTGTGGCGGGTCCTGAGTCAGTGTAGCTGTAGGCAGATGAAATGAACAGATTGGGACTGGGCTGTCCTCTTTTGGACAGAAACCCTCTTGCATGGTGCTAAGCACATAGCAGGTGCTTTGTAAACAAAGTAGGTGCTTTGAGAGAGGTTGTAAAAGATTACAAAACCCCATGTGTTGCATTATGTTCGTGGATGTGTAAAAAAAATTGGGGGAAGAGATACTGGAATTTTCATTATGCAATCAACAAGTTGTATGACCTATTGTCAAATATATCATTAACTGTCAAAAAGTCAAAGTAAAAGGAGTATTTTTACACCAAACGAACTCTAATTATCTCACTACCACATGCTTATTTGGAATTTGTAGTTTTACTTCAAATATTTCCATATCAATTGTAATGAATAATTTGGTGTGTTTTTCTAGGAAAATATGTAAATTACACTGTAATCACAATATTGCAGCAAACAAGATAAATGCAAGAATGATCACCTAAACATCTAATTAGTTTTTCTACACAGTCAGATTTATGCTAGAGACACTAATTACGCCTAACATTTTAATGAAGGTTTCAACGTGGCATAAATAAGACTGACAAACTACAAACAATTTCAATTTATTTTCCTTTTTTTCTTGCTCAAAAACAATTTGCTTTTGTAAAAGTACTACACACCTGCTAGGCAAGATATGTTGATGGGCTCAATGCTCTGCAATCCAATCATCTCCATTATAAAGAGGGCTGCAGAGATGCAACCACAGGTAATCTCTGGGCAAGGGTGACACTGCCACGTGAAAACTTCAAAGTTTTAAACTTTCATTTTGAACAGGAAAATTGGTGCATTAAAGCTTGAAAATAAAAATTCTCTTTCATCCACTAAAGTTGACATAAAATCGAGGTTAAAAGGAGATTTTAAAAAAAAGAGAGAGATTTTTAAGCAAATGGCTGACTGCATCATAACTTTTCAAAATGACTGGGTTTGAAATATTTAACATATTTATACCTTATTAATTGTTAACAATTATGGCATAATGAAGATGCAAACCTGCTTGATCAGAGGACTCCGGTGCTGGAATGCTGGGGTTCAGTGTCTCTGCTTTTTGTTGGGACACAGTGCTTACAGCACTTGTTGCTTTATCTTCATTCTTGCTGTTTCCTGAAGAACAGCCCTTATTATTATGGACCAAGCATTTTCCACTATATTACTTTTTTGATATCTATAAAAGTTAACTTTTGAAGACTGGTATTAATTTGTATACTTTTCTATATGATATTGTAAAGCAAGTTAGAAGTGACACTATACATTACATGCAGGCTTTTTTTTTTTTCCTGTAGAAAGTTTTAAGATGAACTCAGTTGCATTTTTGCAGATGTTTACCTTAAAATTCCTGGATGTTTGCATGGGGACATTTTATTAAGTTTTACAATATGCAATAAAAGGAATTACAAAACCCATATAATGTTTAAAGAATCTTATATTTTTCCCTTTGGTTCCACATAAAATGGAGTTTGTTTTTTTTAAATTACAATTCTTACTGAACTCGACTCTTTTAAACCAAGCTCTTTCCTTCAGCACCTTAAGAAAATAGCCACAGGCTTCACTGCAGAATTAATTTTTCTATCTATTATTTTATAAAAATAACCTGAAACCTAGCAAGTTGATTTTTGGTCTACCCAAGAATCCTACTTTTTTGAGAAATGATGCTAACAGATGTGTAGAGGATACATTTGATTTGGGACAGACTCATGTACGTGTATACAAGTCTACACAAACAAACCTCAAATCCATTACTCAAGGGAATAACTTAGCAGCCACCTATATGTGTCTAATGCTGTAATGGCTGCAAAGAGTTGAAATTTTAACCTATATTATATCAGATAGAAAAAAAAAATAAAGGCAAAGACAGCAAATATAAAAACAATCTGAAAAGGGCCCAATTAAAAAAAAGAAATATAAATGAAACAAGAAAAATTATGAACTATGTTCAATTTTAGTAAAGTCTGCAGGCTTTTTTTAAAAAAACAATTAATTTAATCTTATTTGGCCTTTGGGAGTAGAAGTTGGGAGTCCTTTATTTCTGTGGTACTGTCTATTTAATCCAGCAAATCTCTGTTAGGGCTGTAAAGCAATTCTTTTGCAGAAAATTTGATTTCCATAATCCCTGTAGAACAGACATTTATATTTTAAATGAATTGGTTCATAATCCTTTGCAATGTACAACCTGCTGAGAGAGACTCCATTGCTCTGAACAACGTACAGATGTAAGATAGGACTGAATCAGTGCCGTACCGCGGGGCGTCTCTGTCTTTTCTCTGCTGGTGCTTTTTAACCGTAATCTTCTCCTGTTATTATTCTTATCTGCTGATGTTTCTTGAGGGGGATGTGGCTGCATCATATGCAGATTGGCTGGTACATTTTTGTATCAAAAAAACAGAAAGTCAGAACAGAAAGTCCTATATGGTGTGAAACAGCTCAGTAAATATAATTACAGCTATAACGAGAATGTTCACATATCATTTTGACATTCTTTAAAGCTGTATCAAAAACTCACAGAAAACAGGTGTTTATTCCTATTCTGATATGAGGACTGTATCACGCTTTCAAAATTATTGATAGAGCTATAAGCAATAAGATTAATGTTAATCATGCAACATTTATATTAAAAATATAAAAATACAATTGGCAGCCAATACAAAAAATGTATTTCTTCCTTTAAAAGAGGAAGTGAAGTTAAGAATGATGCAACAAGAACTTAGGAGGTAGTTTCTAAAAGAATCCTGAAAAGCTGGTATCATACCTGAAGAAGAATTCTTAAGTGTAATTTAATACTGTGACAATAATAGTATTATAGCAGCACTTACGTTTACCGAATGCCTCGTTTCTTGGCACAATATGATGTGCCTGACTTTTTCTTACTGAATCTTCAAAATGACCCTTTGAAGTAGCTGTTATTTATCACTGTTACTTGTGCTAGCATTATAGAAACCATGTCCCCCTTTTCAGGTGGAAACTGAGGCTTACATGGTTTAAGGGACTTGCCCAAGGTCTCATAACAGTGGTAGGTCTCACAGCCAGTGTTAGGGCTGGTACTGAGTATCTCTGTTACTCATTTCCTTATCTCAGTTTTATATTCCATGGGAGATATAGTTTGTAATAGTGCTCATTAAATTCTAAGTCAGAAAATATAAACCCAAATGTCCCCTGTTCGAACTCTCACAAAAGTCAGAGTGGTAAGAGTGGAAAAACTGGAAGGGAGTGGCAAGTCCTGCGTTTTCTGGCTTCAGTTCTTTCTGGTGATTACAGACTACAAACCGCTCTGTTAGCCTTGAACTCTCAATTTATCAAACGAGACACGGTCTTTTCTTTATCAACAGGGTGTGTCAATACCAATGAGAGAAAATAAAGAGCACTGTATAAATGGGAAAGATTAATGAAAAGATTCAATTAAGAAAACTTAAAATGCAGATGCAGTGTCCAGAATACAGTGAAAAGAGGGTGCTATAGTATTTCCTCACCATCATCACAAACTGGAAACACGGGTTACTACAGGAATTTGAAATACTGGAATAAATAGGATGAAAGGTTCCAGAAGATAACGTGTGTATATGCATATAAGAATTCTAAACATACTTCAACATCTACCACACTTTTCATTTTTAAGTGGTGATTCTTTGGACTTAAGGTCTAGTCACGAGTATGACTGAGATTTATCTTAACAAGAACATGCTCACTACTTCCACCAGCTGTCAGTCTGTCTGCACGGCTCTTTCTTACCAGGAACAGGTACAGCCCGCTTTATTGGACTCTTTTCTTTCTCTCCTCGCTCCACAGACTGTGACATCAGCAAGGCTGACGGTTCTGCGCCGTTAACACACTTCACTGTGGACAGCTGGCCCGATCGGCTATTTTTGGACCCAATGGATCTCATTGTCTATGAGGAAAAGGAATTAATCTGTACGTTTTAAAATATGGGAATTGCATTTACTTCCTGTAGAATCTACATAGAAAAATAATATATGGACACATAAAGAGTGAGAAAAAAACAAGAGGAAACAAGGTTAAAAAGTTGGTGGAGAGGAATATTATGGTAGAAAATTAGAAAGGAGAAAAATACTGTGAGATAAAACAGAAGACAAGTCTAGACACATATACTGAAATATGCTTATCTGCTACACTCCATCTTTAGTAGGTAGGAGTTGAATTAAAAATCATTGTGTATGTCAGAAATTCAGAGGAAATAAAAATGAAAATATAACATTTGAGAATCTGTTCCTTATAAGGTGTCTGCTGATCCAATTCCTTGAAGAGACCACAAATGTGCGCGCGCGCACACACACACACACGCACACACTCACATATATTTATTCTTTTAAGTTTTGTGAACATATTTAATGAAAAGAATACTAAATGTTCATTGTATTGATATGACAAAAAAGGAACAATTTTGAAGTCTTTTACAATCCAGATTTTCTGTTCAAAATTTATCCAAGTCTTCTGCTTTTGGCTGTCATCTCTCTCTCTTTTCTCCCACTGCATTGGGAAAACCCTTGCTCTCCAAGGCCCCTCATGGGAGATAAGCTCTTCAAACCTTTCTCCTACCTCACTGGATGTCCTCATGTTATTCCTTTTGCCAGACAGTGGAGGTGGTCCAAGAACTTTGGATCCAAAGGCGATATGACAAACATCTTGATTTTTACTGTTCCGCACGCTACCTGTTCCTCTGTTAATGAACTGATCTGTTTTGTTAAAGAAAGGTAACAATAGTTCATTAATAGGTGTCAGGACATCATGTTGCAATATTTATGGAAGTATAGTCCAGGTGTCATATGATCTGAATCTCCCCTCCCCCTGAGCACTTACTAAAAATGCAGAGACTGGGGCCCAATATCACATCTATCAGATCTGTAAAACGAGAATCTTGGTGGCAGGACGGGCAGAAATCTATAATTTTAACAAATTCTGCTATCATTTAACAAGCTCATGATCACTGAGGACCACTACCGCAGATGTTTTTCCTCAAAAAGAAGAAAAACTACTGAAAATACATCTTATTTTTCTCTTTAAGGAAATAACTAAAACCCTTCAACTTAACCGAACAAACATTTGCTTGCGCTCTCTCTCTGACATTTCCTCCAGGTTGTCAGTGACACAAAATAGATAGGGATATTGCTTGCCCTCTGGGAGTCAGAAGGGAGGTGACAGTACAAGTAAACAGGTAAAGAAGAACGTGACTTCTTGAATGGACCTTGGGTGACTGATGAGATTTCAAGAATCAGAGAAGTAGAGTACCTAGACAGAAGAAAGTGACTGAATAAAGGGCATGAAAGAGTGGAAGTGCTGGGTATGCACGGGGGATAATGAAAACACCAGTTTCACTGGAAGAATAGACCAGGGTCACATTGCAAGGAGTCTTAAAATGCTAAGAGCCTATTCTAAATCGGTAGGCCACAGGGAATCATGGAAGGTTTGGAGGGGAAAGAGAGTAAATTCTTATCACCTCTAGGAAAGGGCAGGTGTGTACCTCAAACCCTGCTGCCTTCTTCTGAGCACACAGCTAAATGACATCTCCGAGCCTTCCCTGCAGTTATATGGGTCACATGACTGAGTTCTGGTTAATGGGATGTGAAATTAAATGACTAAATGTTGCAAACTATGATTAGAATTTCATTTTAAGAAAAACCCACCTGAGGATTTTATGTGTAAACTGAGGAGGAAGACTGAACAGGACTGACCACTGACAGAATGTGGGGGATGAGAAAAACGTCAACAATGGCCAAGACATAGATACGTACACAAATGTGTGGCTCTCAACAGCAGTGGTGCTAGGGCACCACAATCAGGTGCCCATTCAGGTTACAGGTGACATTTCATAATGCTAGGCTTGGCTATGTGTGCATATGTATTTATTTCCAGTCATTTATAAACATCCAATGGGAGTCAACAAAACACTGTTAGTCTCTCACAACTGACAACAGAAACGACACTCAAATTCCAGGCCAAATGGAAAATTCTATCATACTCGTAGACTCATGATTTGAACCTTTTGTGACCAGCAGAACAAATCCCGGACTATTGATTTTATTCTCAAACATGGATTTCCCCAGAACAAGATAGCCAACTTTGGGTACTGAAGGACTTTGGGTACTGGGTGTGGGATACATGGGATATGGCATGGCCTAAAGGGGAAGTTTTAGCACCAGAATAAGAGCCCCCTCCCCGCTTTCTTTATTTCCAGTCATGGGAACCATGAGGCTATAGGCATATCTTTCTGTTCAAACATCTTACAGTGATCATTTCCTTAATTTTTTTCTTATACTTTATCAATTAGTATGTGCAGTTCCCCCCCCCCCCCCAATTAATCTAAGTTCCTTTGAGTACAGAGGCCATTTATTGCTACTGTGCGTACCCTCATCTGCTGGGCCCGGCATAGCACACGGTGGACAATGGATAGATCTCACCAAAACTGGACAGTATCCAAGTTTAAAAGGAGGATTTGGGAGAGGGGCAGTATTCAAAAAATCATACTGAAAGAAGCACAAACTTCACGTTACAAAGTCAGTCATGATGTAACGTACAGCATGGTGACTATAGTTAGTATGGTACGCATACTTGAAAGTTGCTAAGAGAGTAGATCTTAAAAGTCCTCATCACAAGAAAACAAATTTTTTTGTAACTATGCTAACTAGACTTACTGTGGCGATCAGTTCACAACATATGTAAACACTGAATCATTATATTGTACACCTGAAACTAAAATATAGAATATAATGTTTTATGTAAAGTATACCTCAATAGAAAAAACCATGCTGACACAGTTCCAGTTATAATTCCAATGAAATGAACCTATCAACTAGTTCATAGCTATTTAAAAATTAAAATTCCTAAATACCTTAAATTTCTTAGAGGAATTTCTTGCTATAGAGGCTATCTAGTAACTATTGGAGACATATCTAAACCTGATATGATATAATCTCCTAAATCACAGAAAATTAGATGTTTTTCTGTATTTGATAAGAGGATCTGTTTTAGAATTTCTATCACTGTGTATTTAAATTTACATCTATTTTTTTCAATTTTACAAATGTTAGTACCTTTTTCCCACAAAGTATACCGATGACTCTATTAAGTGTCTCTTTAATGAACAGATCTCTTTAAAACTGTTGGTACAATCAACACACATCCATAAAGCCTATTTCACTTTATTTAATTATCTATTTATAATCACATTAATTGTCATAATTATCTCTATAAACATGTATCACGCTATGTATCTACTACAATGTGGTCCTAATTAAAACCCACAAGAAAAATAATTTAGACCTTTGGTTCCTAAAATAAAAAGTAAAAGAGACAAAGTTTCTATAATGAGAAAAATCTTAATAAAACTACAAGCAGAAATGCATGACTTCTGAATTATAAAAGGAGTTCTTTTAAGAGCTGATATCAATATGCATAATACAAGGTTAAAATCAAGATTAGACTGAAGTTATGCTCTAGGCTTTTCATTTTCTTGAGTTTGCAGAAAATGAACTTGGTGTAGGTCAGAGATGTTGCCATTAATTATTTTGCTATTTTACTGAGGGGTACATGCCTTTGTAGTTAGATTATAAAACCTGAGGGTCTATTCTCTAATTGTTTTTTAGAAAAATAAACATTCATTTTTGTCTCAAGATACAATGTTGTAATTATTATAGTCATTTATGTTTGCAGGGTTTTCAAAGCTTAACCAGAAAAACCTGCTGAATTTTCAACTCTAATCATTGATGGGTCATGCTCAAGACTTACAACTATTATCTAATAATCAAATCAGAATTAAACTTGCTATCAGAGTATGGTCTTTGAATTAATTTTTTTATATGTGTATTATTATAAAGAATGTCAAAAATACAAAAGAAAGGCTGATCTAGTAGAGTAGTATTTTAGACAAGGTACTTCACCTTTCTAAGCCTCACCTTCATTCATAAGATTGGGATAATAATAGTACTTAAGTCATGTGCTTTTGCTAGATTATATGAAACATGCATGTAACATGCTAAATACTGTGCTTAGTATGGAGTAAATGCGTAGTAAACATTGTTGATATCTACCATCATGAATAGCATTTAACAATTTGCATAGTGCACTCACAATCATTTATTCCTTCATTCACCCATTCTTTCAGTAGTGACTGGCACCTGCCCTGGGTAGCCATTGCTGTAGACTAGGGGTGTCCAACCTTTTGGCTTCCCTGGGCCACACTGGAAGAAGAGTTGTCATGGGCCACACATAAAATATACTAATGATAGTTGATGAGTTTAAAAGAAAATTGCAAAAAACATCTCATAATGTTTTAAGAAAGTTTATGAATTTGTATTGGGCCACATTCAAAGCTGTCCTGGGCTACGGGTTGGACAAGCTTGCTCTGGGCACTGAGTAAGACAGGGAATAGGGGGACCTCTCACCTCCTTCCAAGAGGTCACAGGCTCACAGGGAGACAGACATTAAAGAAACTACTAATTCATACACAACTGCATGAGTACAACTGTGGTAAGAGCTATGTATGAGGGAAAAGTTCTAAGGGTTGTAAGTGTTTAACAGAGGGCTGGTATGTAGTCTTTGGGGACAGAAAAATGATATTCAACTTGAGATCTAATGGACGATGGTACGATGATGTGTACCTGATCTCTATGCAATTGCCAATCACTTCGTGTGATAGCATCCCATTTCCACAGCTGAAGAAACTGAGGCCCACATGGTTTAGAGATCTGTCCACACAGAGCCAGGGCTCAGAAAACAAGGGTCTCAACACCTCTTTGTGCCTTCTTTTCACTACACATCATGCTGCCCTTGGTGGCCCAGGAGGGCATTGCAAGTGACTATATCCACTATTTATTTTCTGTGCAGTTTTGGGAAGCCATCTAACTACAAACTTCTGATTTGCTAGCTGAAAAGTAGCCTATTAGTGATTATGTAGATTAATACCAGAACATCATAAATATGATAATTAATGTATGTGATGGAGACTATGGGGTTTAGGAGGAGTCAAGCATCAAACATAATACTGTCATATCCTTTTTTTAGAGGAAACAAAGTGTTGGGTTAGGGGAGGGACAAACTAACATGGTTTCAATCCAAGCAGGTAGCAAATGTTTGTCGACAAGCAGGCACATGTAGAATGTGGGGGGAAATGTGGCTAATTTGAGACTGCATGTCCTATGCGAAGTGTTTTAGTTAAAAACCCTTTCTAGACCAGTTGGAGGACTGTCAGTCGGTAAACCCTGGATGCATGATGAAAAGACAAGTCTGCAGGTAAATTACCTCCAGGTGATTAAAATCAGTCTTTTGCAAATACTAAAACCAGTATTTAGTCTTATCTGATTAATATAAAGTTTAAGGCATTTTTGAAAGGCAATAAAATAATATTAAAAAGTAACATTAGAATATCTTTCTCCTCTGAAGTTGAGTAGAACCTTAGACAATGTAAAACAACCATCTGTGTGTAAAGGTTGGAATATGTCAACAAGATAAAAATAACAAAGTATAAGATACTACCATTCTTCAGAGTCTTAATTTATTTAAAAGTTATAATTAGCCTAGTTTTTGCTCTCTATTCCTGATGACTAAAGAAACATTTTTAGAAAAACAATTTTATCCCTCAAGAAAACTTTCAATTTTGACTAAAGAATACAGCTTATATATATTATAGTGTTTGGTAGATAATTGCTCATCAGTCTTCCTGCAACACAGGAAGACACCTCTCCAGAGGATAATCCTTAAGATCAGCAGTGACAAATTGCATAAAGGGGGCCAGCAGTTAAGAGTGGATCTCTGAAACCTGACTGCCCTGCCATCCTAGCTCTACCACTCAGTATCACTTCATCTTTGTGAGCCTCAGTTTTCTCATCTGCAAAATGGAGATGACGATGGTTTTCAGATGACAGGTGTCAAGCATTGAGTTAGGTGCTAGGGATATGACAATAAATAGAACCCCATGAGTTTTTAAGCTCAAATTCTAGTGTGGGAAACAGCAATAAGCAAACAAGTAAATAAGAAAATATCAGCTAATGATAAGTGCTGTGATAAAAATAAAAACAGGGTGATGTTACAGAAAGATTTTCTTGGGGTTTATCGGAGGTTATTGATAATTATATTACCATGTTCACCACTAATGAAAATGCATGTCAGCATAATTCATACTGCTATAATATAGATTATTCCTATTATATCATAAATAAGTTTAATATTTAACTATATACTTAGAGATTTTATTTTGCCAATAATTCTGGATTTCTTTCCCATTATATATTTTAAATGAAAACACTGATATTAAGTAGAGAAATATATTTTAATTTTATAGCATTTCTTTGGATTTTCAAAAGACAGAGAAATATACAGAAGTAATAGAAATGGCTCATAACTGCTCTACCATAATACATATGCTAACATAATAAATCATGAATATATTTAGAAAATTAAAATTCTCTAACAGAGAAAGACATATGAGAAATACAAACATCCCTTGCCTCCTGTTCCTAAAGGTAATTATTAAGTTTCTTGTGTTTCCTTAAAAAAAAGGTATGCATGTGCCAGACTCCCTAGGCAACTATCTCTTTTATTTACATTTCTGGGCTCATATGGAAATAGCATTCTCAGTTTCTGATTTTTACTGACTGCCATGGCTGAGAGATCCGTCCAGACTATTGCCAGCAAATCAGGTCTTCTGTACCTGCACATGTAATATCTTATGGTGCAGATATTTAATCAATTCCTTAATTCGCAAGTAGTTTGTCTCTAGGTTTCTGTTATTGTAAGCAATGCTGTAACAGACATCTAAAGATCGCAATAAGTCAATCCTGTAAAAGTAGCACAATTATAAAACTGATTAAATGTATTTTCATATTTAATATTATGTTTTATATTTCAAAGTATTTTTCAACATTTGGCAAAATTCACTCTATAAATGATTTGTACTATAACAGATTTCATAGCTACTGGATCAATATCCATACTTAATTCCTTTCATGTTTAAAAAAAAATTTAATGAAGGAATGTGACTAGTGAGGCCTCATTTATACTAAAGATAGGGAAAGCAGATATATAATTCAAATGTAAGAGGTAGTTGATTTTACTCTGCATTTTTATCAGACATTGGAACTACAGACTGTGGCATCTCTTCAACCTAAAACCCTATTACAAGGATCATCTGAAGTCTGAGTTTAGAAATGAAGAAATTAAGAGTGTCTTGTTTTTTTCCTTAAATCAGAATCAAACCACTTTTTCTTCTAGGTTCTACTTTACAATAGATTGTTTGGCTTGATTTGAATTTGCTTTCATAAGGTGGAACCCAAAGAAGAAATTCTAATAAGGGTCTCACCAATGCCAATTACAGTTAGATGATTATTTCATTGTTTTGCTAGATGCATTAATTTACCTGTATGCAGCTGTGCTAGGATAGAGGCATGTCAGTCTCTTCTTATTTACAAAACAGTACAAATCCAATGAGATGGCTGCTGTGGAAAGGGCTCTTAAGAAAACTGCCTCCTAATTCTTAAGTAAATTACTAGTTTTGATTTGTGCTTAGCTGATCACTCACTGCATCTTGTCATTAGCAGCTGAATGATCAACTTCAATCAACAGACCTGATTCTCTGGCTCAATTAGACTGGGTTCCCATTAGTGAGAATCAGATTGTCAGGTCTCACAGTCATCATTAGCCAGCGTGTGCTGGGAACCGACAAAGCGAGCAGGGCGAGGGTGTGCCGCGCTGGCTTCATGGAAACACGAGCATTTTACTAATGTCACTAGATCCTCTTGATTAAGTTATATGACATTCAACAAAACGGACCTCAAACACGAAGTCTCAATGTTTCCCGTTTTGCTTGGGTGCACATGCTAGAACGCATCCATAGGAAACAGCGCTTCTTCCTATGGCGGCTTCGTTGGGAATCTCTCAGTATGTGCAATCATAATAAAATATCACAATTTACATGAACCCTGCACAGTCGATTACAGGATCACAGTCACTTCGCATGCAAATCAAATCTCATCACAGGAGTCCTTACTATTATTGTTTTTAGAGAGACACAAAAAGAGCGTTCAAATGAAAAAGTATCTCCTGGTTTTTCCATGATTAAAACGTCTGTCTTGGGCACTACTCATTAGCTAGACCTTGCAAATAAAATATCTTACACAGAAAAAAATTATTATTATGTTCATTTATAGTAAGTTTCAAAGCCCACAAATGTCAAAATTAGCATTTGAAAATTATTTATAGAGAGAGAACTACAAAGTTCAGTATATGTTCCTGTAATCTTAGCTGCCACACATGTGCAATGAGATTTACTTAAGAGGAACCATCATAAACCCTATGGTTTTAAATGAATAGAAATATAACTGGGATTTCAAAGGGCAGAAGAAATATGCTATTAGATGGTGATTATTAATTTTCTGTATATATGACTCAAGTCTATTGCTATGCATTGAGAACCCATTGATGGAATTTGCAAAATATAAACTAACACCCTCTTTCACAAGTTGAGATCAAATATGGCCTATGAGAAAGTTTTTTTTTAATTATAATATTGAATTAATGATGCAATTAATATTTATTCAAACTCCTCTTCAATCTCAGGCATTATAAGTGTCTTTGAACTTTAAAATAAAAAGACACTTAAAAAATCTGGATAAAGACTTGCATTTTCATTGAAAGGCATAAATAATTCTTGAAACATTAAGCTACAGAGAAGACAAACGGAGCAATTACTGCTACAATCGCAGTTACCTGATGGGCTTTGCAGCTTCGGCATTCCTGTTAGTGAACGTTAATCACAGGCAGCCTTCTAGGTAGCGTGGTTGGGTATCGAGACACTCTTACTCACTTCATTCTCTGGCGAACCTTCCACGCAGACTGAATTGTGACCCAAGGTGTTTACAGGGGCTGTCTGGGTAGGGAGCTCTTTTTCATCGTTTTATGTATTTTCTAAAGGTCCCTTAATGAACATGGATTGTGTATGTCCTCTCGTTCTCTCCTCACTCTCAGTCCAAAGATAGTGTATATAATAGATATACAACTTCTCACTACCTGTGCCCTCACTGCTATCAAGAGTCCTGTCTGCAGTTAGCAAGTGGAGAAGCAGCGATGGAGATGCGGAGGTTCATTATGTATTCTCTGTTGTTCTGTAGTTTGGAAATTTCATAGGAAATGTAGTGCTTATTTACACACAGTCCACTGGGTTTATACGGAACAAGTTATAAAACTGGTCCCAATTCTCCAGGTATATACAATTTAGGACATGTAATGCTGATGAGGATCGACATAGAGAATTCACTAGAATAAACGAACGCAGGATATAAACACAGAGTAAAAATGAGTTCATTTTTGCAACTCATTCATTTCATCTGGGTAATCGCCTTTTCCCTGTTTCCACTTTGACCTCCCTCAAACTTTGACCACACTCTCTTTCTTACCTATTACCTGAGAATCACCAAGCCCTGCCAGTTCTCCCCCTGTAGTTTCTCTCAGGGCCAGCACTTTCCCCTTTCACACTTAGTTGTCATTTTATGCCCACATTACTGCAAAGAACATTTTAGCTATAATCCTTAATCTCTGGTCTCACTCAAGTTAAAAATTCATCTTGAATCCTGATGTTAAATTCAACTTCCTAAAAAAGAAGCTATCATTCCTCTATTCCAGAAACAGGAAACACACTCTTCCCGTGTTCTTTCAAAACAGCCACCTTCCCTGCTCAGGTCACGCCTCTTACTAATCCCTCAGGAAACTCATCCACCCATTTGGCTGTCTCCTTATATCTGCTCAGTCTTCTGCGCCATCTTATGCATCCATAAATCTTGCATTTATTTATTATAAACACTCACACAAGTATTTATTGAATACTTTCAAGATCTACTTCCTACATAAGTGTCCTATTATGAGCATCAAAATTTAACCTTCCTCTGAATTACTTCAGTGTTTATGAGTGTCATCCATATGACCTTTGTAGGGATAAGTGATCCAGTGGTTCTCAACCCTGGCTGCATATTAGAATCGCTGGGGGAGTTAAAAAAAAAAATCCATCCCAGGCCAATTAAATGAAAATCTCTGAGGATAATGCACAGACATTAAAAAAAAATTACATCAGTTATTTTAAAATGTCCCAGATGATTCTAATATACAGGAGGTTCAGAATCACTCATCCAAGTAATATTAAGCTTCTTGATTTGTTAAGTACTACTCACTCATTTGGCCAATAGTTAGGGGTGTCTATTACAGCGGCAGAAAACTGGCAGCCCTGGTGTGTTTCCTTCGACTCATAGAGGGTTTTCAAAAAAATTTAGATTTGAGACGACATTTTAAAATTGGGAGAATTATCATAAACATTGGGATGCCCAGTCTTGAAAACAACGGGGAAGGTCTGGTAAGACTGGGCCTGTATTCGTGCAAGGCAGCGCTCGGCTAGAACCGAACTGCAATTACTCCTTGTGCAGTGAGCTTCCAGTTTGCAGCAATCCTCACCACTCGCAGCGCCTCCCCACAAGGGCTGAGTTTTATTACTAGAGAACAATTTCTTGAAGCACTATCTCATTCCTTTTCCCTTACTGCCCCCTGCACTTTCAATAAGATTCACTGCTGAAGTAGGAAATGTGTCTATATGTCAAACATCCAGGCCTCCAGCCCACTGTATTACCTGACTGGCCTCAGCAGTAATGTGAGTTTGCAGCCCCCAGCCTGGTGCATGGCAAGTACTGTGTGAGAAGCTAGGGAAATAGAGGAATGAGGTGCAGTGCCCTTTGGGGAGGATGGTACACTTCATTGGGGAATGCAGACATATTAAAAAGCATTGCAAAAAGAAGAAAAAGGAAAAGTCATGGGAAGGGAACAATGCTTGTTAGAATTAGGAAAGGTTTCATAGGAGGGTGGCACTTGAACTACATCTAGTAGATGAATGGGGAGGGGAGGAAGCCATTCGAGGCCAATGAACAGCAATCCCAAAGTACGAACACGTGAAGTCCTGCAGAGTGGTCGGAAAATCACACGTGGAGGATGAGAGAAAGGTGTCCAGAGATGAAACTGTGGAGTAGGTTTGGGACAGGGGAGGTTGGCTTTGCGTGATGGTGGGGACCCAAGAATGGAAGGGCCAATAGGGTAGAGGAAGGAATAGACTCGATGGATGTTTATAACCAGCAGGGTTTGGAGGCATATAGAAAAAGGATATAATTAAGGATGTTTTGATATATCACGTAAAAAATCCAGAAAATACTTTAGCTGCTAAAGGGATATTTAAAACAATTATTTATCACCCACATGAGTCAATGCTAAAGTGACTTAATATTTAACTTCAAGCCATAAAGCATAATTGCCAGGCTTCCCCCACTCTATGTTTCGGTCTTACAAATAAATATGCTTATAAACTTAGGTGCCTGAGTGCATACCTGATTCTGCTGAACTTAGAGGATGACCTCCAAATTTTATTTCCGTTTGGCGGAATTTGGTCATGTTTAGCAGCTGTGTGACTTGTGGAACATCTGTTGTTAGTTGGCAGCTTCGTGGAATAATATCTGTAGGTTCGTCTGTTGGAAAGGAAATGCCATATCCAGCTGGAAATAAAGACAAACATTCATTCCTAAAATGTAAGCCATTCCTGCCAAATGGACATAACTTATAAATGAAACCAATTAAAGGAAATCATTTTAGAATATGACTTTGGATGTGTTACTCAACCATAATTACAGCCTTGGTTTTCTCATCTCTACAATGAGCATGAGAATTTTACTGTTTACTTCCTAGGACTGTAGAAAGGATTAAATGAGATGAAGTATGTAACACATGGAGCAGGTTCAGAGACTTGTGCACTAAATAAATATTTTACATTTGTTTTTCAGTACTAATGTGTAACTCATGAGAACTAGTTAGGTATCCTCTGAGGAAAATTTCTGGGAGTACTTTGCCTCATTTATAAATAAATACAATGACATTATTGAATAAGCACCTACAGCCATTATATGAGTAAATAAATTTTTAACTTTTTATTTTGAAATAACTTTGGATCTATAGAAGTTACAAAAGTCATAGAGTTCCTCCATACTCTTTACCTAGCTTCCTCTAATGTTAACATCTTACCTTTGAATAATTTCAAAGAGAAAGTAGTTATAATTAAAATATTATTTGTATTATTACAATTCATATTTCTAATGAGATTTGGTATTGTTCATATATGTTTAGATGAATGTTTAATTTTTTTTTTTTTAGTAAATTTTCTGTTCATGTTTTTAACTCATTTTACTATTAGAACGTATTTTTCTCATTTATTTGTAGAACTCTTCTATAGCAACGATATTAAGCCTTGTCATATGTAGCAAGTAGGAATTATATTGGTATTAGCATTCCAAAAAGCAATTTTACTATACGCATTAAAAGCCTTAAAAACGTGCATGCCATTTTACTCAGTAATTTCAATTTATGAATCTATTCTAAAGTAAAAGAATCAGAAACTCAGATGAAGATCTATGTAAATGTTTATAATTTTTGAAAAACAAATAAGTTGAATTTCCAGTAAAAAGTCACAAGAAATTGTATTTATGAAGATGGCTTAATGATATGGGAAAGACTTAAAATAGTAAGTTTAATGAAAATAATATATACAAAACTCTATCTCAACTATAGGAAATCAATAAATAAAATGTATGAATGACAAAAAAGACTAGAAGAAAATATATCAAAAAGTGAAATAACTTTTGAGGGTTAGCTTAAGCATAGGTTTTATTTTATTCTTTATAAAAATTTTAGAATCTAGTGGAAAAATCTTGTTTGTATATATGTGAATGTGAATGATAAGAAAAACTCAACTAATTATCCCTCAAAAAACATCCTATGGACACAGAAACTCTAACTTAATTTATAAAGGCAAATGATGGTAGGCTTATGTGCACCCATCATGGCAGTTTCCTAATTAGATCCTAATGCCCTCATCTTGAAAAGGAAAATGAACAGTTTAACTAAAAACTTAAATACTCATCAGCAATGTAATGGTTTCCCAGTGTCCTACTGCTCCAGTCATTAAGAATGCACTAGATTACAAATCATAGTCTTCAGGTGTTCTTTGTCCATTGCTTACTTGTCACTGACATTTAGAAAATCAATATAAAGTAATAGAGTGACTGAACTCTCAAAATAGGAAAGATTTGGAAAAATAAGTAAATTTATTCCAGATATATATTTGACATATTCAAACTCCTCTGAGGTAGAAAAAGACAATTTCCAAACCAATGCCAATATTAATGAGCTAAGATTTTATATTAAAACAGGAAGAGAATTCTGTAGGCTAATAAGCCCCTGAAATAAAATGCTGAATTCTGAATTCTATAAGGAAAAAGGATGGAAACTTGGGCTTAAAAGGCATTTGTGGATGGCACAGAGTACAATGTCATACAAAGTCTGAAATGTGTTTAAAATAAAACAAGAGTTTCCAGCTAACAAGGGTTAGACAGCAAATCCTGGTAACCAAAGATCCATAAACTTTTATGGAAGACAGAACAAGGCAGAGACGATTACAAAACTCTAATCTGAATCTAATAGGAACGCGGTTGACATGCAAATCAGATTGCACCTTCGAAGGCTCAAATCCGCTCTGCGTCAACTCCCCTTTCCAATGTCTACTCTCCTCCTGCACCCGGAACTATATCAGGACTTACTGGGTCATTATTTGAGGGAAACTGTGGGTAGTATCAAACCTTTAATAAAGGGAGAAATAAAAAAAACTATTGGTTTATTTTAAAATAAAGACCAATTACTGATTCTATTTAATTTAGCAACTACTGACTCACAAACTTTCTCTGAGACTGCACGGAAAGAGGCCCGAGTTTCATATTTGTGAAACCAAACTATGAAGGAGCTGTCTGACCTAGCAGTTGGATGTTGTGGCGGAGGTTAACTCCTGTCCCCCTCACCCACCTTGCCACTACCTCCCCCCACCATGTGCAATGACTAGTTCATTTTATTTTTTAGCATTTACAGCTTAATTTAAGAATAAGAGTTCTGAAAATAGCATAGATCCTATAACAAAAATTAAATAGCGCTTAACGGTGAGTACATGTCTTCATTCCTTGACTGATTTTATCTTTCAGCAAACACTTACTGAGACTCTGCTGTACTTATCTCGAGGTTGGGACTCTAGAGGTGAGTCAGAGGGACTCAGGGCCTTCTGCAAACTTAGACCCAGCAGAGAATATGAAACAGATTATATCATAAATATTATAATTTTGTTTAGTGCTCTGAAGGAAAAGTTCAAGGTGTTATAAAACAGGTAATAGGGAAATCTACTGGCATAGAGGGTCAGGGAAAGTCTTCTCTGATAGAGACATTGAAGCTGAGCTGTAAAGGGTAAATAGAAAGTGGTCTGATAACACAGGGTGGGAGAGGTCGCTCAGGTGAAGGGAACAGAGCGCTTAAAGACTCTGAAGGCAAAGGTCTCTGGTGTATTCTAGGAAGTGAAAGAAAGAAAGACAATACAGCCAATGGCTTGCTAGCTTGAAAGAGAATGGGGGGAGAATCCCAGCGATATATTTAGTATAGCATCTGGTTCAAAGGGGAGGCTCAGTAAACGGTCATGGACAAAAGCCCCTTAATAGCAGCTGACTGAGATTAAATGCAGCTGCCAAGACTTCCACTTTTCTTCTTTGGTTGTTCTTTGTTCAACTATACCCTGAAACACGCTCCATGCACATTTTATTTCGATATCACATCTTTCTCCCCAGATGGCAAATAACAAATCAAGCTAGCAATCAGATACGAAAGGACCAGAGCTTGTCTGCATTGTTCTTTCAGACAAGTTCTGTCTTCTGGAATAGACTGTGTATGGAAACATGCAGACTGCTTGATTAACATCTGAAAAATGACATAGTTGAATTTCAACTGCTTTTGCTAACAAATCTGAAAGAACATAATGTTGGTCACAATGGTCAGCTCAGAATTGCAAAATGGGACAAGAAGGAGAAGGCTACGAGAAAGCTGACAGATTTGCTCATGTAGCATCCAAATACAACCAGATGGTGAGGTTTTCATGTCTTTGCTCCCTGTTATGTATTAGTGCATTATTAGAAGCGTGAGTGATTTTGTAACCCTGTTCATCTTTCTTTGGCCATAAAGCCATCATAAAATGAACCATTCTGTAGGTGTTTAATACCCTTGATGAGGATTTTAACTAGCTTTAAATATTAAGTCATCAATTTTAATACATATATAAAGCACTTTATGCATTAAAAATCATCATTCCCATCTTATGAGGTGGGGGAATGCCTTGTGAAATACTGAGATTTATAGATCTGTTTCAGTTATGGCTTCTCCCAATTCATACAGTTTACATAAGGACTTATTTTATAATAGTTCACTGGTTCACCAGACTCAACTATAGTCATCTTATTTATATGGGCATAACGTGCAGTGCCTAGCACAGTGCCTTATTTATCTAAAATGTCACCTCCCTGAAACACGAGAAAGAAACAAGCAGAAAGCACAGAAGTCCCTAATTGCCAAAACATTTGTCTCAGTTTGGGCAGCTACATCACAATACCACCAACTGGGTGGCCTACAGGCAACAGAAATTCATTCCTCAGAGCTCTGGAGGCTGAGAAGTCCCAGATCAAGGCAACAGCAGATTTCGTGTCTGGTGCAGAGACGGCCATCTTGCCATTACACCCTCACGCAGCAGAAGGGGTGAGGGAGCCCCGGGGCGCTTTCATAAGGGCATTAATCCTATTCACAAGGGCTCCGCCCTCATGACCTAATCGCCTCTCAAAGGCCCTACCTATCTCCAAGTACCATCACTTTGGGGATTAAGTGTGAACACAAATCTTAGGGAGACACAAACATTTAGTCTGTAACAGTACTGATACAACGTTTGTTTATTTTTTGTTCATTCATTCATTCATTCATTTGCTCAGGTTTTCTCTGGGTCTGGCATGGATTCAAAGCCCTACCTTTATGGAATTTACTGTGCAATGAAGAAAGATATTAAGAAGCAGCATACTAAAGAGATTAAAAGTACAGGCTCTGGAACAAGGTGTCCAATGTTCACATTCTAGCTCTACCATTTATTAGCTGTGTGACCTTGGCATAGAAGTTTACCTCCTTATGACCTGCTCTCCTTAATGCATTCTTATTTAGAAAACAAAAAGCGCAGCTTGCTGCCACGTTCATTTAATTTTACATAGAATGCGATTTTCAATGGGAAAAATATAAAAACTGTTCTTCGAGTTATTTCTAAATAGAACTTGTCTCTAATCCTAATGTAACAGAAATGTATGTGATGATCAGTATTTAGTAATATCTTTTTGTATGGTAAATTTCAAAGCACAGAACTTCAGGGGTAAGATTAGGACAGTAATCCACGATTTATATTGGGGTAAATGCTGCAGCTGTAAGCTCGCAGGCGAGTGTTTTTGCGGAAAATGAGAAATCGGTTAATTGTGAAACATGGATATAAAAGTAACTTACTTTACAGGGTTATGGTGATGATTAAATGAGCTAATGTATATAAGGGGCTAAGAATAGTGCCTGGGACAAGGTAAGTGGTACATAAAGGTTTATTATTAATAACAGACAATAGTTATATAAATTATATTGTTATAATGGTGACAAAACCACCACATCCTACGTGTTTTCATAATAAAAGGTTCTGATGTTTAAAGGGGTAAATAAACCTAGATTATACCCAAATCTTGGCTATCTTGAATGAATCAAATCCTTCGAGTTTTTTTGTTGAATAATTTATTGAGAAGAAATTCACATTAACATAAAATTAAGCACTTTAAAGTGAATGATTCAGTGGTGTTTAGCAAATTCACAATATTGTGAAACCACCACCTCTACGAGCTCTGAACCATGTCCATCACCCCAGAGGGAAATGCCTTATCCATTAAGCAATGTCGCCCAGTCCCTCCAGCCGCCAGTCACTGGCAACCACAAATCTGCATTCTATATCTATGGATTTACCTATTCTGGATATTTCATATCAATGGAATATTGTGTCTGTGTGTATAGTGCATACCACATTTGTTTATCCAGTCATAAGTAGATATGAAATGCTATTATAAATATTTTATAATAATTACAAAATTGGTATTTTAATCATAATAGTTCTGAATCTTGATTTACAGATATTCATACTTGTGGGATCTACTATTGGCTGCTGGGCGCCTCTACTGTGCTGAGATCTTATCCCCTTTCTTGCCCAGGCAAGAGCATTATAAGTTCAACTCCCTACAGGAATGACGGGAATGCAGCTTTAAATGGACATAGAGAGGTAGGAAAACATTCAGCAGTGTTAATGACTATAAACATCCCAGTTACTGAGAAAGGTGAACTTGCTGTACTGTTGGGGAAGAAACAGCTGGAGGCTCGGCCTCGGGTTCCACTTCTGTGACCTCAGCACAAAATGCCTCACAAGTAATGGGCCTGGTTTTCCTCATCTGCATCTAAGGCAGCGGTTCTCAACCTGTGAGTCGCGACCCCTTTAGGGGTCGAACAACCCTTTCACAGGGGTCGCTTAAGACCATCGGAAAACACATATCAGATATTTACATGACGATTCATAACAGTAGCAACATTACAGCTATGAAGTAGCAATGACAATAATGTTATGGGGGGTCACCACAACATGAGGAGCGGTATTAAGGGGTCGCGGCCTCAGGAAGGTTGAGAACCACTGCTCTAAGGCTTTGGATTAGATGACCTGCTTCATGAGTCTAATTTTTCCTGTGGCTTTGGAAGAGATAATTTTCTTCACATTACTTGACACACAGAAAAGGTTTATTGAATGGAGACAGTGAATGAATGAATCAATGAAATTAGCCAATCCTGATTTCATTAATTCATCAAACACTTATGACAGGTCACCAGTGCCAGGCCATATGGAAGGGATAAAAATGTGGGGACCCAGCCTGGGCCCTCAAGGCATGTTCCATCTGAAATCAGACTTTAACTGCTTTCTTCTTGCATTTCAGAGCCCAGAACACATAGTCCCCAGTACTGATATTTAGAAAGAATACTGAACTGGGGAGTCAGGAGACTAGCACACCCGCATGCTTAATGGCTCATCACTTGCTTTTTACTTACTTTTTTCCCTCCTCAGTCCCTCTCTTACCCATCTACACATAATTGTTTCTTCAAAATGCAGAATGATACAAGTTCATAAAAATTCAGTCATGCAAATACCTGAAAATGCCACTCCATGTCCCTTCAGGAACCATAAAAGTAATAAACTAAGTTGAACAGCTTTACTACTTGTCTAGCAGAAGCCATTCCTCTGCGAAAGTGAAAAACTGGTTAATTGCTATTTTAAGGTTCCAGTAATTCGCTTTCTATTATATCCACCGTATACACAGAGAACAGTAGAGGATTAGGCAACATTTTCTACCCTGGGTGAATTTAAGAGGTTCTGGAGTACAGAGGAAGCAGTTCCAACAAGCCGAGGACAACATGGTACTGAGCCCAAGCATTTACCACAGTATTTTAAAATTGAATCTTAGGATGGAATGCAAGGAACAGGTTTAAACGTTTCCTGTGTTAAAAGTCTCAACACTAAACGACTGTCTCTGCAGAAGAAAGTGGCCCTTCCTTCAGTAAGACAAAGGGCTGCCTGTGACTTACTGTGACACAGACACCCTCAATGCAGCCCGTCACCCAATCCTAGCATTCTTATTCTATGACATCTCCTGTGTCTTTCCTTCTTAAATTTCCCCTCCCTTCTCTCCTCTCATGAGGGGCAGTACCCTGGAGGAATCAGGAGCATGCACTGGGAGCCTACTGCCAGGGTTCAAATCCTGCCTCATATACCAAACAGTTGTGTGACATTGGGCACATTACTTGACTTCTCAGTGCCTTAGTTTCCTTATTTGAAAAATGAGGATAATTGTAACATCCAACTCATAGTGTTGTTATTAGCATTAAATTAGTTCCATATATATTAAGTGTTTACAGCAGCCACTGCTAGTATCATCATCGTCGTCATCATCATCATCACCATTATCACGTCTGCTGTGTATCTCCTTGTCAGGGACACTCAGTGTGCCCCATACTGTTATACTTTGCTCACTTTTATCTAATTGTCTTCAGAATGAACTGCTGTAGTGTTAACTTTTCTGTCTACAATTACACAGTGAATTGTGGGGAGAGGAACTTTGCTCTACAGCTTTATGTCATCCAAACTTTGCACCTAGTAATGTAATATTATGTTATAGCATACCTCCCACCCCTGCTTGAGGAATAAAAAGCTGTAATACAGTGGGGCTTAAGGAAGGATCAGGGATAAAAACATGTATTTAATCTGCCATTTTTGATTTGCTTTTTCCCTGACATTTATTTAAAAATATTAATCAGGTGATGATTCACCTCCTATGATCTGATATAGAACACACATGTACTTCTATATATTATGAGGTTTCCTATTAGCTGGGTGCTATTTTTTTTTAAATGAAATCTTGCACTTTCTTGTTAAGTCTTTATATGGTACATAAAATGAGTGGCCGTACTTCTTGGCTTGTGATATCACTGGGGAGCTGTTAATATGCTGTGTTTTATTATCAAATAAAATTTAATGGCATAGTGTCCTGTTCCACAGAATGAACCACCAAGGATTTCTCAGACACCCACCCCGATGAAGCACAAGTCTGCGGTTTACACACAAACTTCTAAGAAATCACCTTTGCCATCTCATGTGCAGCCCTGTTTCCTGGACTTCCAGAAGAACTGATTTTGTTAAAAATAATCCCAGATGAAACTCAAAAGGAAGCATCAGTATTCTCCCAATACTTTCAGTTGTTTAAGACTATCTTAACAGGAGAATTTGTGTTGCCTTATGAATTCTAGATAGCTCAGTTACCTGCAGAGTATATTTATTAAATCATATAAAAATAATTGATGTATGCATTTCCAGTCTCTTTAGCAATAACAGGAATAACTCAACCATCTTTCTATTTTAAAGTGATCATCATAAAATTAATATACTCACATTAATATAATTTCTCCCAAATGACTTCATGAAATCTACACAGAGTTATAAGGCAGTCTAGTGGACAACTGCAGTACAATATTGGATGTCTGACACCTTTTGAACACCCGTCCCAATTCAGGGACTTTGCTAAGCAATGAGTCCTGTCTGTCAAGTTAGGATTAGACATTTGCTTTGCCAGGCTTCTTTCCAGCACGTGACCTAGGCTCTACAAATCACACCGCCCATCAGTATTTGTTCAGCAGGAAGAAAATGAGAAAGAAGAAATCCACTTCTGGCAAGAGAGGCAGGGAAGAAGGCTTCCATTTTCAGGAGCATTAGTAATAGAAATGCTGGAACCTGGAGCCCAGCATTACGGTGTGACCCAGGAAGTCTCTGCCCAGTGGCAGTAGCTAATCGGAGTCTCCCTCGGAGCAGCCCTGTGGCAGGGGCTGGGTTTGTTCTTGGCTGTAGCTTCCAAGCCTGAGTTTCTGGATCTCCTTGAGATTTTATGAACTGGCTAACGTCCTCAAATACATTACTTTTCTTTTTCGACTACCTACAGGG
Source organism: Lyroderma lyra (assembly GCA_004026885.1). Taxonomy (NCBI): domain Eukaryota; kingdom Metazoa; phylum Chordata; class Mammalia; order Chiroptera; family Megadermatidae; genus Lyroderma; species Lyroderma lyra. The sequence goes on along the minus strand of PVJL010005259.1, from coordinate 8,355 downwards.
GATTCTGTTGCTTACAACTAAAACACCTAATTCAGATGGTAAGTGCCACCATAAACAGAAAATAAATATAACCACACACAAAAAATTTATCCTTGTGACATTCAACTGCAGTAAAAATAAACATGCAATCCAGAGTAAAAAATGACTTAAGTACAACATGGATAAACCGTGAGGGCTCATGCCAAATGAAATAAGCCAATGATAGACAAAGACCGTATGATCCTACTTCCATGAGGTATCTACAATAGTCAAGTTCATGGACTCAAGGAGCAGCCAGACGCTAGGGCAGAGGAGGAAAGAGCACGTTACTAACCAGTGGGCATGACGTTTCAGTAAAGATGGTAAGCTCTAGAAGTCACTGTATGTCTAGTCAGTAATTATAGATTGCATATTGAAATTTCTATTAAGAAGATAGATCACGTTAGGTATTCTTTCCACAATGAAATAAAATAAAATACAAAATAAAATCTAAAAAATCACTACTATGTAGTCACATGAGGTCGAGCAATTAATTTCGCGAACTCATCCTAGAAAAAGTGCTGTATCCCTCATTGCTGATTATCACTACGGTCACCTTCTAAGTACTCCCCGTGGGAAGCTGTGCACCAACGCTCACGCCTAGTCCACCCTTCCAAGCAATTTTGTAACTCTTTTTCCGGAATGGCCATCAGAGCCGTCGTCATAACACTTGTCACGGTTATGACACCTTACCAAGTTGTTTGTACAGTGCTGCCAACATAGGTGCATGGCGGCAAGTTCGCGAACTTAATCATCAGAGTTTGGGTCAGATGACAGCTCAGCCATTCCAGAAACAAGAGTCCCAAAATGGCTTTGAAGGGCGAACTAGGTGCTGGCATCGGTGCACAACTTCCCGAGGCGAGTACTTTGAAGGTGACCGTAGTGATATTCAGCAATGAGGTAGGTAACACTTTTTCTAGGATGAGTTCGTGAAATTAATTGTCCAACTTCATACTCTCCGAAGGCGTGTCTAATTTTAAAAACATGCTGGAGAATTTAAAAATCTTGATAGCCACTCAAACATACCATCTTTATCAGCAGTGTCCTGGGGCTTGGATTTCAAAGTGAAGATCTTCCGTAGCTTACAGTTAGCTGAGACAGTAATTCCATCCAATGACTGGAAAACTGCTCCCTTGAATATTTCACTGGTAAATGCCACCAAGTCAATGCACAGATTGCACCACTAAAATAAGGAAAGGGGGGAAAAAAGGAGCACTTTCTATAATCACATAAATGAACAAGCCGTCTGCACGTGTGAAGCCCAGAGAGGTGGCGCAGTTACCCCGATTAAGCAGCCCACACCCCTTTTCCCTTTCAGGCAAATCTATCTCTGTTGTTTCGGCTTCAATTTTCTTAAGAATTGCCTTGATTCTTCCAAAGAAATCATCATAATCTATACATTACTCATCTGACGACAGAGTTCCTATCACGAGACAAGACACTGATAACTCGGGGAAAGAACTCCAGATTCGTAGGCAGTATGCTAGTGAAAAGCTAACTGCAGGTACACTATGACCACTTAGATCTTGAAAATCAGGGATAAGTAGGCAATTGTTCCTTCAAGGGGACTAATTTGATCACAATTAGCCACTTACATTTGTTAAAAGAAAAAGCATGAGTGAAATTAAAAGCTGGGTTTGAACTGCAGTCAGGGCTGTCTAGTTATAACCAATTAAACTATTTTACAGAAACAGATTCTTGAATTTGTAATTATGCCTGGTATTGGCCAGTTTTTAAAGTACTCTTGCAAAAACTAATTTCTGTCCATTAAACAATTATACCCCTCAATCATTCATCATATGAATTCTCTAAATGATCTGAGTTAAAGGGAAAAAAAGAAGAAAATAATCATTTAGTAAGAAATTAAGACACATTAAAGACAGTAGGAAAAAAAAGCAGGAAAATAATTTTTTAAATTAGAAGAAAAGTAGTACTTAAAATTATTTGTGCTTCTTTTAAAATATCAGCCCCTGCCATTATTTGTGTAGAAGCAGTTTATACAAGGTCCATTTTACTAATCTTTCAAAATTGAAGGCCATATTCATTGCTAAAGAAAATAAAATGTTTTTAAGGCAAACTCTACTCAGGAATGTCGATTTTAACATGGAGGGAAAGCTGAGGCTGCAGTAACTTGTTGATTAAATACGTGAAGAGTATTCGCGGTAGGCACCTCCGCAGCGAGAGGACGCCCCCGGCCACGGGGAGGCTCCGCCCTGCAGGAGAAAGCGGCGTGCTGCAGGGAGAGGCAGGAAGCAGGACTGCGGGGCGGGGAGGGTGGGACCCGCCTGCCGAGCAGGGTGCTGAGCGGTGGGGAGTCACGTGGGGCAGGCAGCCAGTGAGGCAGGCCGCAGGGGCTGGCAGATCAGGAAAAGAACCCTGGACTCCAGAGGGTGGGTGCCACTGTAGTTCCTGAAGGACAAGGGGACAAAAGTCACCCTGATGCAGGAACGTTTTGGGGTGGTAGCGGGGGTCTGTGGGGGAAAGTGGGGACAGGCTGAGGCACGGACAGACCCGTCAGTCTCTGTCAATCATTTAGGCATAACGCGATGAGGGTCTGGTGGGAAGGTTCGCACAGGAAGCGGCATGTAAAAGGGACAAATGCGGTAGGCACGCCGTAAGGCTTGGTAAAATCCGGGTTACAGGGGATGGAGGTGTTGGGGTTTCCAGCTATCCAGTAATAATTATTAACATTACCATCACATTAGCGATGTTGTTATTGTTATAAACGTGGTTCCCACTGACAGCACTCATCCATTCTCTCCCCCGCAGGTTGAGCACGTATCCTGGGCTCAGCTCCAGGGCCAGAGCAACGAGTCTGTCCAGGTGGGGGGCACACACTTGGCATTTACTACACCCAGTTAGCACAGCGAGGGTTCAAGGTAGGAGGGTGGGGAGGTTCAGGAAGGGCTTCTTTTAAAAAGCATTTAAAAAATCACATCATGACATTACGTGCATATAAAGCCAAACAGTGCCAAAAACTGTAGCAAACGAAGTCCCTATCATCTCTCCACACCTCTAATCATACTGTCAGCTTTTCTCTCTGTAGTTTTAAACAATGACTCTTGATTCCTCAATTTTATATATTACTTAAAACCCCCTTTTGGACTTTTTTCTTGATCTCCAATCATTTTATTCTTATGTGCAGATGCAGTTCAGCAGGGCAGAGGTCCTGGTCTAAAATACTCGCAATCATGGGTCCTTGAGAAGTCTGCACCAGAAAGACAGAAAACAGAGAGAGGAAAGGCAGTTCCGTCTAGCTTCTTGCTTGGATTAATTAGAGAGGTTGTGTCACCTAGTTCCAGCAGGGAATTTTGCAAGAAAAAACTGACTGGCAAAGGGTCAAAGAAGGATTCAAAGTGTGAACTTCTAGTTTTTACTGACTCATATTTTAGCACTGTGGCTTTATTACAACCAGTGAAAGGATGGTGTATTCTGTAAATACACACACTCAAGAGCATGCAATAACGAGTCTGTGGTTGTCCCAGCACTATTTTGATTTCCCATGCCGTTACTGGATGAAAGCTCTGAAGGTAACTGGGTTCATTTTGCCAGTGTACAAAGAGCCCAAGTCATAACAGTGCAGCTCTAGCCATCATTGCCATTCTAAAAGAAAAGAGCAAACAAGAAACCGCAAGTTCATAACCTAGCAATCCTAAACAACACCTCTTCCCAGAATTTTAGAACCTCATTGTGTTTTCGTGCTCTTAAAATGGTAACAAAGAATAGTTTCAACATGTTTATTGTGCTTTCATGTTAGTTTTGATTTCTCAAAAAAAAATCTGCTTATTCACCTCTTCCCTCTCATATTTCAGGTTACTGATATCACATTTTACGTATTTCTATATTGTGTAACTAACAGATTATTGTAGTCATGGTTATTTTTACTACATTTGTTTTTTAACTTATAAACTAGAGTGTAAATGAATTATGCACACCATTACTCTATTGCAGAATCCAACTCTGACTATATACTTACCATTACCACTGAGTTTTATAACTGCCTTATGTTTTTATGACATTAATTTGTATCCTTTATTTACACTCAAAGAACTCCCTTTAGCATGTCTTGTAAGGCAAGCCTAGTAGTAATGAATTCCCTCAGCTTTTGTTTGTTTAGGAAAATCTTGATCCCGCCTTCATTTCTGAAGGACAGCTTCCACCAGGTACAGTATTCTTGGTTGAGACTTTTTTTCTTCAATATTTTAAACATGTTACCACATTTTCTTCTGGCATAAAAAAAAATTCTGTTGAGAAATCTGCTTATAGTCCTATGGCGGTTTCCCTGTATGTAACTTCTCTCTTTTCTCTTGCTGTTTTTAAATTGCTTCTTTTGACTTCTGACAATTTAATTATGATGTGTCTCTGTGTAGCCCTATTCAGGTTGAACCTTGGGTCTCTTGGATCTAAATATCTGTTTCTTGCCCTAAATTTGGAAAATTTTTAGGCATTATTACTTTGAATACATTTTCTGTCCCTTTCTAGTTCTCTTTTACTTCTGGAATTACTATAATGTGAATATTGTTTCTTGTCATTGTGCCCCATAATTTCTATAGGTTTTCTTCACTCTTTTTCATTCTTTTTTCTTTTTACTCCTCTGACTGGATAATTTCAATTGTCATGTCTTCCAGATCATTGCTTCTTTCTTCTGCATGGTTGAATCTGCTTTTGAAGCTCTCTTTGGAATTCTTCAGCTCAGTTACTGTACTTTTTAACTTTAGGATATATGTTTGGTGTTTTTTTGTTCATGCATTGTTTTCTTAATTTCATTTAGTTGTCTGTGTATTCTTGAAGTTCACTGAACTTGTCTAAGAGAATTATTCTGAATACTTTGATAGTTTGTAGACCTCTATTTCTTTAGGATTAGTTACTGGAGTTTTATTAATTTTCTTTGCTGATGTCATATTTACCTGATTTTTCATGGGCCTTGATTCCTTACATTGGTATTTATGCATTTGGGTAAGTGGTTAAAGTTTTCTAATAAATGTATTTAAACCCTGACAAAGTGAGCTGATTTGAAGGAAAATATTAAGTACATATTAGAACAGGTAGTACACAAACATGGTAGTCATGACAGACATATTGAAATGACTGAAGTTTGCAAAAGACTGTCCAGTTGTATCAGGCCCAAGCTACTTGGTCTGTAATCTGTTGCTTTAGGTTTCAGAGGTTATGCAACAGCCATAAAATCTCCCAACTTATACCAGGCAGTTATATTGTAAGACTGATTTTCCTTAAGGGTATTTCTTTTAAATCTGGAGACAATAATCAGTCATTCTCTGGTCTCCAAATATGTACCACTTTTTGGCCTCGAAGCTGTTCGTTCTGCTTGGAAGGTGTGGCTACCCATCTCTACATGCTGAAATCTTATAGTCCTTCAAAGTTCATGCAGCCTTTCCTTCTCTTGGAGCCACATGGATTTCTTTCCCTCTCGCAGTACCAATAGCACCTTCCCTCTCCACTGCATTTCTCATTATAATTTTGGTGGTATTCTTGATATTCAAATAATTATATTCTCCTAGTTACTAAGATCTTAAGCATTTTCATGGGAGGGAACGAAAGAGCATAAATTTTATACATTTTTATACCAGCACAATAGTTAATAAAATGCCTTATGCATAGACTAGGCCCACAATTAATATTAGCTACATTGAATTTAATATTTTAAGCAACATTCATGTGACACATACAATTTTGCGCTTGATCATGAAGAGTGGGATTTTTGCATGAAGAGGGGTTGAGGACAGCTCTTTATGGACTGTTGATAAGTACAATCTTCTTTTGATGTTTCCTAAATCAGTAATTCTAAAAAACGAAAGAGGAAAGAAGACAGATTTTCATCAATATACTAACCACATCTTTGGATAATCATCAAAATGATATAATTTATCATACAGGCCCTTTCCAACAGGGAAATCAAACAAAGAATTTAAGAATTGCCTTTTTCTTCCAAGAAGTAATAAAATTGCTTCCTTAAATTGAAAGTGCTCACAAGCTTGAATGTATAAATTCACTTAATATGCTAATTTATTTCAGCACTTTATACTAGATTTCCACAGTCTTTCAGCCTACAAAAAAAAGAAAATTCAATTTGTGTGAACTGAGAAACTGCTAGCCTTTAATAATTATGCTTGTTCCAGCCCCTTAAGTTTGTGTTATCTTGGAACATACTGTCACCTACTAAATAGGAAAACATTATGTGCTTCTTTCCCTAAAAATGTACCTGTCATTTTACATAGGCTCTTTGTCTGTTTAGAGACAGACACAAAACACTGACTGTCGGTTTCACTTCTTAAGTATGTATCTTCGAAGCAGAATTATAATACACAAGTTTATTGCTCACTATTTAGGTTAACCCACAGTGATACCAAGGACACTGAATTTGAACATCTTTAATAGATTTAGACCACAGCCATGATCACAAAGATTAGGTTTACTTCAAATTGATAGAGGCTCATTTTTCTGTTCTGCTTCCTTTAGGTCTCAGAGGTAACATAGCAGGCGTCAAAACTCTAAACTTGTCTTAGGCTGCTATATTGTAGAACTGATGCTTCCTGAAAGACTATCTTTTTAGAAGAGAACAGTGATTCCCTCCCCATTATTTTTAACAACATTGTCTACCAAGTACTATTGCATATTGCTGTGTATAATGTGCTCTCATGTATAATGCAGACCTACATTTTTGGACCAAACTTTCTGGGGAAAAAAGTCTTTCTTTTTAATTTTTTAATTTAAATTTTTATTTGTTTATATTTAGGTACTTGTTTTTGTATTATAAAAGAATTATAGCATTCATTTTTAAACATATTATGTTACAAGAAATTTTATGTAACAAATAATTACAAAACATGAGAACAGATAAAAGGTACAAGAAATTTTATGTATAAAATTTTTTATATATTAAAAAACTGATTATAGTATTCCAGGACATTATTTTGCATACAGATATTGTTACTGATTTCTACAGTTACACTTTTAACTCAAAAGCATAAATAAAAGAATTAAAAACATTTGTGTAGCTATGGGATTAATACGGCCTATGTATAATGCGCATCTGTATTTTTCCCTCACAGATTTGGGCAAAGAAGCGCATTATACCAGGCAAAATATGGTAATTTCGAACTTAGGAAAAAGTATAAAAAATAGTGCAAAGAAACTCATATACGCATTATCTAGATTAGCTTATTGCTTAATGATGACTTTTGATTAGCAGAAGTTTTTGATTTTCATTAAGTCCTGTTTATCATTATTTATAATAATGTTTTCTATGATCTAAAAGAGTCCTTGCCTAGCCAAAAGTTGCAAAAATACTTTCCTATGTTTCTTTCTAGATCTTTATACTTTTAGTTTTTACTAAAAGTATAAGGCTACGATCCATCGCTAATTAATTTCTGTGTATTGTGTGAAGTAGTAGTGGGTGCGGGTCCTTTTCTTTCTGTATGTTTCTCTAATGTCATCAATGCTATTTGTTAAAGACTCTCCTTTTGTCATTGAAATGCCTTGCTGCTTCGTTGAAAATCAACTGATTATACTATGCGTGGGTCGACTTCTGGACTCTATCAATTCATTTTTTTCATTTATACATTTGTCCATTCTTATATCAATGTCACACTGTCTTGATTACTGTAGATTTATAGCAAGTCTTGGAAACTAGATAAAGAGAAAACACTCTTCAACTTGTTTTTGTTCAAGGTTCTCTTGGCCCTTGCTTTTCCATATAGATTTTAAGATTCACTTATCATTTTCTTTTTTTTTTTTTTTTTTAACTTATCATTTTCTATTAAAAAGTTATTGAGAGTTTAACTTGGATTATGTTGAATCTATAGACCAATTTGGGGAGAACAATAGTGAGTATCCCAATTAACTTACATGATATATCTCTCCATTTATTTTGTCCTTGTTTAATTTATTTCACAATGTTTTATAGTTTTCAATTTAGAAGTCTTGCACATCTTTTGTTAAATTTATTCCTAAGTATTTTGTTTTCTGACATGATGAAAATAAATTTCAAAATATCATTACCAGCCAAATGCTACTAGTATATAGTAGAAATACCATTGATTTTCATATATAAACCTTGTCTTCTGTGACCTTGCTTAATTCACTCATGAGTACTAGTAGCTGTTTTGTAGGTTCCTTAAGATTGTCTACATAAATAAGCATGTCTTCAGTAATTAAAGACTTTTACTTATGCTTTTTCTTTATACCCCTTCCTTCCTTCCTTCCTTCTTTCCTTCCTTCCCTCCCTCCCTCCCTCCCTCCTTCCCTCCTTCCTTCCTTCCCTCCTTCCTTCCCTCCTCCCTCCCTCCCTCCCTCCCTCCCTCCCTTCCTTCCTTCCTT
>PVJL010005258.1:0-111766 GCA_004026885.1 Lyroderma lyra | reverse complement strand
AAAAAAAATAAAAAATAAAAAGCTGTACATATGTAAAAAAAAAAAAAAAAATTTCCAGACTGTTCTTGTCAGTCACTCTTATGGTATGTATCATCAAAAACATTTTTAAGTGTTTTGTGAGCCCAAATAGATTGGTCTCCCTAATTTCACAGATAGAAAATCAGGTGTTAATTTAAACTAATACCATGCTAATACAGTATTGCTAGAAATAGAAGCAAGGAAACATGATCCATAACTCTCTCTTTAATCTGCCTGTTTCTTAGTCTAATCCCCTTGATCACAAGTTAGGGACATTTCCAAGTGTTATGCCAAGGCTTCTGTCAATGTTCCTTTCCTGGACAGCAGGTAAAGTGTTATTAACTTCAGGGGAAAGCATGAGGAAGAAGATCTTTATGTCTCAGCTATTGTAACTTGGAAGTAAAGGGAAAGAACCAACTCTTTGCAGACAATGAGATTGGAAGGATCTTAAAAACTTGACAGGAAGGAGACCTTCACAAGTAGGAAATAAGAAGGTATGACAACTACAAAGATTAGCCCAGGCACTGAATTTGGCTGTTTACTTGTCAGGAATGGACCTAGGAGACTTTGGGAAGTCCATAATTTTGAAGTTGATTCTACAGAGGAAGGATGGTGTAATAGGAAAAACATAGAATTTGGATTTTGGCCGTCCAGTATACCTAATTGTCTAAAGTTAATACAATTGATATGCCACCTTTAGGTGAGAGAAACTTAAATGAGAGAAACTTAAAGCACTATAACTGTAGTCACTTCTCTCTAGACCAAGCATGTCCAACCTACAGCCTGCACACAGCTCAGGATGGCTTTGAATGCAGCCCAGTCCAAATCCGCAAACTTTCTTAAAACATTATGAAAATTATGCATGAACTTTTTTTTTTTAGCTTTTCAGCTATCATTAGTGTTTGTGTATTTTATGTGTGGCCCAAGAAAATTCTTCTTCTTCCAATGTGGCCCAGGGAAGTCAGAAGTTTGGACACCCTTACCTAGACATTTTCTCTTTTTAAAAATTGTGAAATATATGTATAGTCATTTCGATCTCGTTGCTATTGATTGGTCTATTTAGATTATCCAGTTCTTCTTGGTTCAGTCTTGGTAGGCTATAAGTTTCTAGAAACTTGTCCATTTCTTCTAGGTTGTTAAATTTTGTGGCATAAAGTCCTTCATAATATTTTCTTATAATCTTTTGTATTTCTGTGGTATCAGTGGTAATTTCTCCCCTTTCATTTCTAATTTTGGATATTTGTGTCCTTTCCTTTCGTCCTTTGATTAGTCTTGCCAGGGGGTTGTCAATTTTGTTGACTTTGTCAAAGAACCAGATCTTCATAATATTAATTTTTTCTATTGTCTTTCTGTTCTCTAATTGGTTTAGCTCTGCTTTAATTTTTATTATTTCTTTCCTTCTGCTGACTTTGGGTTTTGTCTGCTCTTCTTTTTCTAGTTCTTTAAGATGGGATGCTAAGCAATCCCCCTTCTGGGGATCTACCCAAAGAACTTGAAAACCTTTGTCCGCAAAGACTTATGTACCCCAATGTTCATTGCAGCACTGTTTACAGTGGCCAAAACATGGAAACAACTAAAGTGCCCAGTGACAGATGACTGGATAAAGAAGCTGTGGTTCATATGCACAATGGAATATTACTCAGCTGTAAGAAAAGATGAAATACTGCCATTTGCAACAAAATGGATGGACCTGGAGATCATCATGCTTAGTGAAATAAGCCAGACAGAAAAAACAAAGAACTGTATGACTTCACTCATATGCAGAATATAAAACTGAAAGCAAAGAAAAAAAGAAATGAACAAACAAATAACCCATGGACACAATCAATAGTTTAATGTTTATTTGGGGACGAGTGGGTTAGGGAGGGGATAAAATGGAGGTGGTGGGAGAGGAGGGGGGAAGCTAAATATAAGGTGATGGAAAGAGAAGTCACATTAGGTGGTGAACTGATTATACATCAAGTTGACAATGCACTGTAGAATTGTATGCCTGAAACCTATGTAATCCTTGCTAACAGATGTCACCCCAATAAAAAAAAATTGTGAAATATAATACACATACAGATTTTTAAATAGACTATTTTAAAGAGATGTTTTCATTTCATAGCAAAATTGAACAGAAAGTACAGAGAGTTTCCATATACCCCCTTCCCTCCCTCCACCACACAACTTCCCTCACTATCAAGATTTCACACTGGAATGGTACATTTGTTACAATCAGTGAATGTAAATTTTCAAGTCATTATTACCCAAAGTTCACAGTTTACATTAGGATTCCCTCTTGGTGTTGTACTTTCTATGCATTTTGACAAATGTATAATGACATGTACCCTCCATTATAGTATCATACAGAATAGTTTCAGTGCTCTAAAATTTTTCAGTGTTACATATATTCATTTCTCTCTCCTTCCTAACCCCTAGCAACTACTGACCTTTCCACTGTTTTCAGTTTTGCCTTTCCCAGAATGTTATATAGTTGAAATCATACAGTATATAGTTTTTTTCAAATTGGCTTCTCTCACTAAGAATATACAATTAAGGTTATTCCATGTCTTCTCATGGCGTGATAGCTCATTTCTTTTTAGTACTGATTATAAACAAATTTGATACACAAAATATTATCATGCAGCCTTAATGAAAAGTTTTAAAAAGTTAACACCACAGGAAAACCACTATTCAACTCAAGAAAAAGAAGACTGACAGCACTCTCAGTGGTCACACATGACAAAATATACGAACTTTACAGAATTCCTTCAGAAAAGTCATTAAACAAATAATATCAACAATAACAAAAACAAGCAGGAAAAAAACAAAGCAAAACAAAATATAAAATGCCCTAGGCATGAAAAAGAATCTAATTTCCAAGGTTACTACACTACATTATGGAAAATATCCAGTGCAAAAAACATGTGACATGCAAAGAAACAAGAAAGATTGGCTCTTACTCAGGAAAGTGGGAGATTGTCAATAGAAGCTGCCACTGAGAAAGCCTAGGTATTAGAGTTATTAGACAAAGACTTTAAATGAGATGTTTTAGTTGATAGAACTAAAGCAAAGTATGAAAATAATGCCATACCCAGTAGCAATGATCAATAAAGAGATAGAAATTATATAATGAATGCAATAGAAAGAGTAGAGTTAAAAAATACAAGGATGGAAATGAAAAATTCACAAGTGGGACTTGATAATAAATTGAGCAAGCAGCAGAAGAAATCAGTGAATTTGAAAATAGGTCAATTGAGGTTTTTTAATCTGAGATGCAGAAACAAAAAAAATAAAAGAAAATGAATAGAGTCTCAGAAACCTGTTAGACACAACCAAGTATAGGCACAATGGCATACCCAAAGGGAAATGAGAGAAAGAATCAGGCAAAATGTATATTTGAAGAAATAATGTCAGAAAGCTTCCCAAATTTTATTTCAAAAAAGAAAGAAAACATGAATCTATACCTCCAAGAAACTAAAGAAACCCAAGTAGGATAAACTTTAAAAGAACCACATCTAGACACATTACAATTTGTCACAATACAGAGGGAGGGAGGGAGAGAGAGAGAGAGAGAGATCATCTCAAAAGCAGCAAGAGAAGTGATTCATTAGACAGCAGGGTTGCTCAACAAGACTAACAGCTAATTTCTCATCAGAAATAATAAAGGCCAGAAAATTGTAAGATGACACAGTAAAAGTACTGAAAGAGAGTTCTTGGAAGAAGGTGGATTAGGTGGATGCTGTGCCTGCAACCTCCCTGGATTACATCAAGGTTAAAGATAGAATGTAGAATAATCAACCTTTGGAATCATTAGAAGAGTAGCTGAACAGAGCCCCTACAGCTGAGGATATAAAGAAGCCTCATCAAGACTGGTTGTTACACAAGTTGACAACACACTGTGGAGTTGTATGCCTGAAACCTATGTAATTCTTGCTAACAGATGTCACCCCAAAAAGTCTAACAATAAAAATGAATTTAAAAAAAAGACTGGTAGAAAGAGCAGAGACACAAAATCAGCTTACCCCAAACCCATGGAGAGTGATTGAACTTCAGGAGGGACACCTCAGGGGTAGAGGTTCCCAGAGAAGAGTGGGGAGTTCCACTGGGCTCCCCAGCCTGGGAGTTCTGCACTAGGAAGAAAAGTTCCCATTACATCTGGCAGTCAAAATCAGTGAGAATTATGTCTCTCCATTTTGGTGAGACAGAATATGGTTGGAAATTGAGATGCCTTTCTAAAAGATGTACACATAAACCCAATTGCTTGCCACACTCCTCTGATATTCAGAGGAAGGGTGGCAACTCTGAAGGCTCCAGAGACATATGGGAAAATGTTGATCTGTGGAGTTTCTGGGTAAGGGCTGGAGGGACTCCTTGTCCATGTACAGTGTTTACCTCACAGGTAGCCCACAGAAGGATGACATTTTTTCTTGTTAAACCCTCCCCAAAAGGGCCAAATCAGAGACCACACTCGTCTAATAAAATTCACATGTGCTTGCCACCTTGGTGATGCATCAGGATCCATTTAACACTACATTTTGCAGGGTGCTCTAGGCTGTCGAGCATTCAGCCCCATCCCACTAGCTTTGGAAGATGGTCATACAGACTTTTACAGAAGCACCAGTCCACTGAGGCCTGGGAAACATTTGGTGGTGCACAGCTGCCACACTCTACTCTGTAGCCCCTCCAGAGCAGGCAACAAGTTCCTGTGGGCCAGCCACAAAACACCACGGAACTCTCAGGGAATTTTTTTCAAAGTGTGTACAGGCTCCGTGGAACTTTGTTCTGCTCACCTGGAGGTTTGCCTTGCCCACCCGGACACACTCTGGCAGCTGAGCAGCCGACCCTGCCTTACTAGTGGGAAAAGACTTTCTTGTGAAATTTTGCAGGAATGGTTGTCTGTGGCTCACTGGAGAGCTTTCAGTGCTTCTTTGCCATGACCCCTGGGTAGCTAAAAGTGTGCTGTGAATGTTAGCCTGAGGGACTCTCAGGGAATTTTTGTTTAATTTTACCTTTCAAAAATTAAAATTTTTCTTTAATTTTTTTTAATTTAAAATTTAAAAAAAATTTTAAATTTAAAATTTATTTTATTTTAAATTTTTATTATTTTATTATAATTATTACTTTTCTTTTTTCTTTTCTTTTAAAGTGTGTAAAGGATCCCTGGAGCTTTGCTTTGTCTACCTGGTGGAACTCCAGGCAGCTGAATGACTGGGCTCACCGTACTAGCAGGGAAATACTTTCTTGTGAACTTTTGCAGGAGCAGCTGTCTGTGGCTGCCTGGGGAGCATTCAGTGCTGCTCTGCTGCTCCCCCTGGGCAGTTAATGGTGTGCTGCAAGTGGCAGACAGGGGACAATAACAAATACTGCGTCAATGTTGCAACGTTGTAAAAAACTGCCTCCCACATCCTGCAGCTTTCTGGAGCTTTGCCCTGACAAACTGGGGCTGCATTGCTGGAGGCACTCTGGTCAAGTGAGTGATTGGTCCCACCCTACTATTTAGGTAAGACTTTCTTGTGGACTTTTTTTATTGTTAAATTTATTGGAATGACATTGGTTAGCAAAAATTACACAGGTTTCAGGTGTACAATTCCGCAGTGCATCATCTGTGTTGCATTATGTGGTTACAACCCAGAGTCAGTTTTCTTTCCATCACCATATATTTGAATCCCCTCCCTCCTCTCCCACCCTCCGGGGAACCCTTACCCTCAAGGTAACCACTAAACTATTCATTGTGTCCATGAGTTTTTGTTTCTTGGTTGTGTTCAGTTTTATATTCTACATATAAGTAAAATCATATGCTTCTTGGTTTTCTCAGTCTGGTTTACTTCGCTTAGCATGATGATCTCAAGTTCCAGCCTAGGAATAAATTTAACCAAGGAAGTAAAAACTTGTACACATAAAATATAAGACACTGAAGAGAGTAATTGAAGGAGATACAAATAAATGGAAGCACATACTGTGCTCATGGATAGGAAGAATTAATATAGTTAAAATGTCCATACTACCCAGAGAAATCTATAGATTCAATGCAATTACTATCAAAATGACAATGGCATTCTTCACAGAACTAGAACAAATAATCCTAAAATTTATATGGAACCACAAAAGACCTAGAATAGCCATGGCAACACTAAGAAAGAAGAACAAATTTGGAGTAATCATGCTACTAGCTATCAAACTATACTACAAGGTCACAGTCATCAAAACAGCATGGTATTGGCATAAAAACAGACACATAGATCAATGGAACAGAATAGAGACCCTAAAAATAAATCCATGTCTATATGGGCAATTAATCTATGATAAAGGAAACAATAATTTACATGTGGGTAAATATGGTCTATTCAATAAATGGTGCTGGGAAAACTGGACAGATACTTGCAAAAAATGAAATTGGCACACCTTCTTACACCATATAAAAAATAAATTCAAAATGGATTAATGCTTAAATATGATACCTGAAACCATAAAATTCCTAGAAGAAAATATAGGAAGTAACTTCTCAGACATTACCTTTCATATTATTTTCAATGATGTATCTCCTCAGGCAAAGGAAACAAAGGAAAAAATAAATGAATGAAACTAATCAGACTAAAAAGTTATTTTTACAGAAAAGGACACCATCAACAAAAGGGTTAATATCCAAAATTTATAAGAAATTCATAGTACTCAACACCCAAAAAACATAAACCCCAATTAAAAAATGAGCAGAAGATCTGAACAGAGATTTCTTCAATGAGGACATACAGATGGCCAATAGGCACACGCAAAGATGCTCAACATCACTAACCATCAGAGAAATGCAAATAGAAAGCACAATGAGATATTATCACACTCCTGTCAGAATGGCTATCATCAACAAATAGGCCAACAATAAATTCTGATGAGGATGTGGAGAAAAGACAATGCTTGTGCACTTTTGCTGGGATTGTAAATTGGTCCAGCCACTATGGAAAACAGTATGGAGTTTCTTCAAAGAATTAAAAATAGAACTACCTTATGATCCAGCAATTCTGCTCCTGGGTATTTCACCAAATAAACCCAAAACACTGATTAAAAATATATGAACCTTTATTTTTATTGCAGCATTATTCACAATAGCCGAGATATAGAAAGAACCTAAATACTCATTAATTGACAATTAGATAAAGAAATCACAGCACATTTACGCAATTAATTATTAAATGATCAGAAAAAATAATGAAATATTATTATTTGCAACATTGGTGGAACTAGAAGTTATCAAGCTAAATGAAATAATTCGGAATGAGAAAGACAAATACATGATCTCACTTATATGTGGAATCTAAAGAAGAGAATAAATGAAGAATCAAAATAGAAATAGACTCCAACTGATGGGATCAGGGGGATAGGAGGAAAAGGGGGTGGAAAGGGTGAAGGGATTGGGAAATATAAATGGGTAAACACATATGGGGATATGAGGTACAGTATGGGGAGTATAGGTAATAATGTTGAAAAAGCTATGCATGATGTCAGGTGGACAGTGAGCACATTGGGAGGAGCACTTTATAAATTATGTAAATGCCTACCCATAGTGTTGTACACCTGAAAATAATATAAATTAATGTTGAATGTCAACTATTACTTAATAATTTATACAGGGTCCAGCAGAAGTAATGGCTTTTTAAATGAGCTGGTAATTTCTACCAAATCTTTTATTACAAAATAATAATCATGTAATTCTGCAACATAAAAATATTTTAACTACTCAAAAAAGGGTGATACTTCTGTTGGACCCTGTATATAGTCATGGGATATAGGCTAAAGCACATGGAATATAGCCAGTGGTATTGTAATAGCTATGTAAGGTATCAAATTGGAAATAAACCTGTTGGGGTT
The DNA here is from genome assembly GCA_004026885.1 of Lyroderma lyra. NCBI lineage: Eukaryota > Metazoa > Chordata > Mammalia > Chiroptera > Megadermatidae > Lyroderma > Lyroderma lyra. The sequence continues at coordinate 103,903 of PVJL010005258.1, read as the reverse complement.
ATCAGTATATAAGATCTGTAAATGTCTAAGCATTGTGTTCTTTTGTACATGTGAAACTAATAAAAAAAAACCCAACTAAAATAAGTGCTGAAAGAAAAAGAAAAAAAGACTGTCAACTAAGAATTTTATATCCAGCAAAACTTTTCTTCAAAAGTGAAGGTGAAATTAACACATTATTTGATAAACAAAAATAAGAGAATTTATTGCTGTTATACCTTCCCTACAAGAAGTACTAATGGGTGATTTTTAGGCTTAAGTTAAAGAATATTAGTAGTAACTTGAATGTACATTAAAAATAAAGGAACTGATAAATTTTATTTCATAGGTAAATATAAAAAACAACATAAGTGTATTTTTTTCTTTATAACTTGTTTTGATCACTTCCTCTTCACCTTATTGGTAAAGGATAGATTTCCCATCATAGGCTTATGGGGATGGCCAAACATACAACACCCAACATTGGACATGTGTTGCCTTCTAGCTGCTGACCTGTCTGTCCCCCCGAAACATTCCCCATGACTTCCTAAGGCAGAAGCTGGGCATGGAGGCCATGGGGGCATAGAATACCTAGGAGACAGAACTGATCCTCTCTCTGGGGTACTGTTTTCTCTCACTTGCACACCTCACACCACCCTGTATGACCTGGGAGGATGGCTGGTTAGTCAATGACAGGTAAGATTCCTCAAGGAAGGAACAACCTAAGACAGGCACAGTCACATAGAGTCTATGAAGACAGAGTCTGGGCTTAACCAAGGTGAGGCATAGGCCCTCACCCCATTTGAGGTTAATCTCTTGCCCCCTGGCTGCCTTGCTTCCCACAGCTCAGGCTGAGATCCAATGGAATGATATTATAAAAGCTTCCTTGAGGGGGTGTCTCAGCAGACTGAGATCCGATGAAAAGATATCCGCCATTCCCCCTTAATGGATGTTTTTGTAATAACAATGATTCCATCCCCTGGGATTAAGTGCTGGCATGTGAAGGCACAATACATGCTGGAGCACAGTGGGGACTTTCAGGAAAAGCAGTTTCGAGGCATGTAACTCACAGACCTGGGGGAAAAAAATCAGTTTCACTTCCTTGTGTGCCCACTAATAAAAGCTATGTGTTGGCCCAATTTGGGGTGCCCAGTCCTTGAGGTTGGGGTCACTTGGCTCCACTTGTAATATATTCTTGGCTACCATCTTTCTTAACTTTGCGTCACCCTCCTTGTTTTACCACGGCTCATGTCGTGCTGGACGCAACAGACATAGATGAGATAGATAGCAGTTTATTAGTCACATATACTCACAGCCCATACAAGAGCTATGCAGAGCCACAGGGAGGTTGCACTTAGGTACAGTGAACAAACAGGGTCTATAGGGGTCAAACTTTGTAGTATCAAAAGGGTGAGATGAACTTTATTTCCTACAGAAGGATGTAATTGTTTGAATAATTCTATGGGCTGGCAGGAAACTGAGATGTGTTACTCAAAGATAAGCAAGAACTTGTCCCTGTGATAAAGATAATTTTTTGGCTAGGGAACATTATCCATGAGAGCAGAGTGAGAAGGGAAACTTGCAGTTAGGATATTTGAGATCCTCCTGATTTTACCAGCTGTCAAGGCACCACCTAATATTAACTTTAGGACTTACATCACAACTGACCTCTTGAATGTCTTGACATCAACTTAAATGTTGTTCACAAACTTTTAGGGAGTAGGAGAAGTGCCTCCCTAGGAAGAGAAGTAGACACTTGACCAGAAGGAAGAGGGCCACATGGCAAGGTGATCATCAAAAAGCATTAAATTTAGAGGTATATCCCTTTGTGGGATTTGAGGGACCTGTGTGGCATTGGTACAGATTGTGCATTACTCTGAGGGCATGAATTTAGACTAATCAATGCCATCAATGCCTGTGGTAATAATTACCCAGTGTGTGTGTGGGGGGGGCGGGGAGTCTATGTGCCACTTTGTAACTTAAGAGCTCTCTGAGGAGCTCAGTATGCCTTTCAATTAAACAAAATTCCTGGGGCCCATAGGAGAGGTGGAAGTTTCACTGAATACATTAAAGGTGAGCATTGTACATTCTGAGAAGTGAAATAAGTACCTTTATCACTATCAGTAATGTCTGTAACTCCAAGGAGATAAGGAGTATACTAGTAAGGCTTTGCATTGTGGCCATAGTACATTTAGAAACATGTATGACCTTGATTTATATTTTGGATATCTGTGAGGCAAGAGATTCCTAATACTTTTCAAAACTGTACAGATGGAACTATTCTTTTTTTCATTTGTCAGGGCATTCAATGTTAAAAATTACTACCTGAAGTGTGACCAATTGTGCTGACTCTTGTGTGCTATCTTTTTCAGGGACATTCTGGTTAAGGAAAAAAAAAATGACGACATTCTACTGAACTATATCAAGTGTGATGGTACAATGCCATCCATAAAGTGTATGAACTCTCATCTTTGGTCACTCAGTTGATCTTAAAGGGGTCCTCAGGTAGCCAAGGGTCTGGGAGAGTATTGACTTTCTCCCGCATCATTGCATCTGGCAAGTAACTTAGGATAGAGTTGGCCATTCTTCCTGTAGGGGGGGATATACTGCAGGGCCCAGGTTTGGCTCCACCCTGTGGCTGGAGGACTCAATAGCTGTGATGTTCTTGTGAGGTGCTGCTTCCATGTCCCAAGGCATAATGGACAGCTGGGTATGGAAAGTCACAGGCTCAGGGAATGTAAAATCCTCAATTTTCAGTGAGTTCCCTGGTGGTGTAGTGGCTTAAGGTTTCAGCGCTGTCAACGCTGTGGCCTGGGTTTGATTCCCAGCCAGGGAACTACCCACATTAAAAAGAAATATATCCTCAATTTTCAGATCTCAGTATGTGGCCAGGAATTGCTGTCCCAATGGTATATGTACAGTGTAGGGCTACAAAGGACAATTTCTTGCATTAGAAGCCTATGAACAACATGTGATCATCACAGGTGGCCTAGAGATTTCAGGAGTCATTAAAGGAGGTTGCTAAAGTGACAATAAGTGAGGTTTTGAGGACACTAAGAAGAATACTTGTTGACTTCAATTTGGACAGATTCTAAAACTTATTATTGAGAAAGGCCCCATTCTGGTGGGTTAATTTGCAAATAGCAGCATCAGTGAGATTAAATAAAAATTATAAATGACAAATATGATATTTCCAGAATGTCCCCCTCAAAATACCACAAACTGAAAGGTGTTGGACTTGTATTAACATCGTGGGTGTTGAAAGGGTCATTAGCTATTTCTTGACTGTCAGAGATGGAGCAGCCCTTGGTTTATCAAATAATTTTAGAAATGTAACAGAGGAAGTGGGACCTGGGACTGTGTGTGAAGTAATGTTCTATCCCCTTTATGTGAACTCCTTTGTGAATATTTTTATGTCCTTAATATATATCAAATGAATCTTCTTGGAGGGGGAAGTCATCAATGTAATGTCATATCCATACTCCTAGAGAATGATGGATGCAGTCAGGATCTTGCCTGCAAAAATTGTATGTAACGGCAAGGCTGCCGATGTACCCCATGGGTAGACTGGTAAAGGTGTACTATGTCTTTTTATAGATGAAGCCAAACAGTAGTTGAAAAGCTGTTGAAATAGACACTGAACAGAACATATTATCCAAATCTATAATAGCAAAATATTTATGAGCTGCTAGTGGATGGAGTCAATTAAGTTCAATAATATTAAGTATTGGGTATGGGGGTCTTAATGGATGAAAGCACAGCATTGAGGTTGCAGTTATCTACTGTGAAGCACCATTCACTCTTTCCATTGAGATGTTAAATGTAGGATCAGTAGGGTTAATCACTCCTTCAGTAATTAGGTCATATATTATATATTATAATAAGTTTAAGCCCTGTTTTAAGTTACATTGGACCACATTACATACTTTAACTGGAGAAACCATGGCACCTCATTTAGTCAAGACAATTTGAAAGTTGCAAAGATTTTATTTAATTTTAATTTATTACTCATTGTTTCAGAGTGCCCATGCTTATAGAATGTTTTATGGTAATGGAAGGTATGACCATGGGGAATTTAGACAAAGTAATAATTATAAAGTTTCATATGAGGCATAACTATTTGACTTCTATTTTATATTCATTAACTCTCTTAAGGTTATAGAGGGTACCTTGTTTAAATTTAATGGGTCCCCAAGTATAACTGTAATTTGAACCCCAGTGTTAAGTCTCTGAAGGTTTGTCAATTGATGCACTTCAGCGAATGTTGAAATTAATTCAGAAACTATGTTGTGGAGGTGCAAAAGTGCCCTTTTGTCTTTTTGCTGCATGAATTATTTTAGTAAATTTTTTATTTCCAATTTTATCAAATTGTGGACCTTGCTTCAATTTAATCTTTTCCCTGGCAACCCTGAGGATTGAGCTCTTTGTTGCCATGGAGGCAGAAGGAGCAGAATGGCATAGTAGAGCATTGGGTCCACAATTCTGCTATGGCCCCAATCTTTCCCCTACAGGAGTTTCCCTTTTTCCCCCTTTTCTTTCCCTCTCTCAAAACTCCCTCATAATAATTTAGATTTCTAGCCATGGAAAGTCACTGCTTTATTTTCTGTCTCTGCCAATCACCTGTGATGTGGACCATCTTGTGTTATTGAAAAAGGTTCAGGGGCTCTAGGGCCAGATTCATAGGTGGCTGCCTCCTTCTCCAGGGAATGCCAGTCAATCTTCTATGGGTCCAAGTCCACATCTAGTAAGATCATTTTGTTTATAACCTCAATAGGGATCCACCAAGCCTAATGATCACAAGATTAGTCCTTCAGTGTGCTGGTAAGCAGCAGCACTAGGCAAAGCTCAGTCACATTGGCCAAGGATTATGCATTGGGAGAGCAATTAAATTTGAAATAAACCTTCTCATTTTTAAAACTCATCAGTACCTGGGCAATGAGCCAACATGGATGTGCATATTAACTCCTTTGGGGGTCAGGGGCAGCATACATGAGAGCAAGAGGGGAAGCAGCAGCACAGGAGAGAAGCAAGGATGCTACCCCTGTCTGAACAACAATGACTATTGGGAAATTCGAGTGCCATGCTTGATTCTACTCAGGGCAGTGGTCTTCTTCCTTTCCACAGAGAGGTGATCCTGAAGATGTCCTGGCAGTACAGAATCACAAAGTTTGCATGGCTGCCAAAGCAGCCAGTAACAGTAACCAGGTTAAATACAGTGACTAGAGAGGTATAATCTCACCCTTTGATAACTGGGACTCAAGTGCCAACTGGTTAAGGTGGTGTGTGTGCTGCCTTCACAAGCAGGAGCTTCAGAGACCACCCGTCAAATACAATGGCATATCATACGCAGTATAGTCAATTAATAACAGTTTTTGTCTTGAGGCTTAGACTATTTAGAGTAGGAAAAAAATGACAATATCTGAAAAAAAAACTCAGCACAATTCCATGCAAGCCAAAATGCAAGTTCACTAGCAATTGCTGTTCTGTTCTAACAGCATTTGCCACATAATGGAACCAATTAATTAGCCATGAGCAGTTAATTAAAGTTAATCAAATTTCCTTGGTCATTGTTGGTCCATTCTGTTCATGATGCCAAATGTTTTTATCACCTCCTCTTCACCTCATTGGTGATATAGAAATCCTGCCCTAGGGTTATGGGGATGATAAAACCCACAACACCCAACACTAGACAGATGAGTTTGATAGCTGTTTATTAGTTATTAATAAATATGAGGTGTGACAATTAAGTTTTTGAAGTTGCCACTGTGTGCTTATGTTGGCAGCACTGTAAAAGCAACTTGGTAAGATTTTATAACTTTGGTATATCTGCGTTTCACAGCTATGTTTGTGTTGGCATGGGGTGGTATCTTATTGAGTGGCATTCATTACTGTTGTGTGTGTTTGTGTGCCATCATGAAAGTGTCACAGCTTGAATTAAAACAATGAACAAATACCAAATTTCTTGTTAAACATGGCAAGAGGGGGAGTGAAATCAGGGACATGTTATTCCAAGTTTATGGGGATAATGCCATGAAGAAAACAGCAGTGTACAAATGGTTTAAACATTTTTCTGAGGGAAGAGAAAGCATCACTAATGAAGAGAGGTGAGGGCAGCCAGTAACAAGCAGAACTGATGAAAACATTGCAAAAGTTCATCAAAGTGTGTGTCAAAATCATCGGCTGACTATGAGAAGCATAGCAAACCAAGTAAATATAGATAGAGAAACAGTTAGGAAAATCTTAACTGAAAATCTTGGCATGAGAAAGGTGTGTACAAAAATGGTCCTGAAGGAGTTCACCAATGAACAAAAGCAAAGGAGAGTTGAAGTTTGCCAAGACCTTTTGCCGAGGCAAGACAATGTTTTGGGTTGTGTTATTACTGGTGATAAAACATGGGTGTACCATTATGATCTTGTAACAAAGTATCAAAGTGCACACTGGAAGTCAGTCAATTCTCCATGACCAAAAATGTTCCATCAGTCCAAATCAAGAGTCAAAATAATGTTGCTAACCTTTCTTGATATCAGAGGGATTGTTCATTATGAATTTGTACCAAATGGACAAAGTCAATCAAGTTTACCATTTGGAAATATTGAAAAGGCTGCATGAAAAAGTTATAAAAAGACAACCTGAACTTTTTGTCAACAACTCATGGCTCTTGCATCAGGACAATGCAATAGCTCACATGGCACCATCTATGAAAAAGTTTTTAGCCAGTAAACAAATAACTGTATTGGAACACACTCCATACTTACCTATCTTGTTCGCAATGACTTTTTTCTTTACTCAAAGATAAAGGAAAGATTGAAAGGAAGACATTTTGATGACATTCAGGGCATCAAGTGCAATATGATAACAGCTCTGATGGCCATTCTAGGAAAAGAATTCCAAAATGGCTTTGAAGAATGGACTAGGCACTGGCATAATGCATAACTTTCCAAAGGTAGTACTTCAAAGGTGTCCACAGTGATACTCAGCAATGAGGTATGTAGCACTTTTTCTAGGATGAGTTTGCAAACTTAATTGTCAGACCTCATTACAGCCTGAAGGAGGAGGACAGTGTATGTCACACAGACCCACAAGGGTTTTGCTCATGAGAACAGAGTGAATAGCCAGGGATTGTGGAAGGCAGCCTTTGCAGTATCCAGAGGATGGGATGACCCCAGGTTCTTGTGGTAGGATATGATTGACTTGTTTAAATTATTCTATGGGCTGGCAAGAAACTGAAGACCACTACTCAGGGATAATCAGACACTGTGCCTAGTATCCATGATAAGGAGGGCTGTTTGGCTAGAAGACATTATCTGTGGAAACAGAGTGAGGAGAAAAATTTACAGTTAAATCATTTGAGGGACTCCTAATTTCACCAAATGTCAAGACAACACATGATATTAATTTTAGTCTGTATGCCATATTCTTTTTTTCTCTTTTTGATTTAAAAGATAACTGCATAAAGCCAACCCGATAAATCTGTGTTGATGGACATACAGCGTATAAAGAGGTAATTTATATGACAATAACAGCACAAAGGAAGATGGGAGAGAATGGAACTATCTTGGAGCAAAGTTCTTAAATAATACTGAAATTAATATGGTATTAATTTCAACTAGGTTTTTATAAATTAATATGTTAATTGCAATCCCCAGGGAAGCCACAAAAGAAAATAAGTGAAAATATAGTAAAAGAAACAAGGTAATTAAAATAGTAAGCTAGAAAATAATAGATTGTACACAAAAGATGGCAGTAATGAAGAAAATGACAAAAAAAGACATGAAGTATAAAAAACAAAAATAAAATAGCAGATATAAATTCTATATTTTTGGTAATTACATTAAATTCAAATAGATTAACACTACAACCAAAAGGCAGTATTAGAAGAATGGATCAAAAGGCATGAGAAAATTATATGCTGTCTATAAGAGACATGATTTGGATTCAAAGACACAATTAAGTTGTAAGCAAAAGGATGTACAGTTGACCCTTGAACAAGTGGGAGTTGGGTTGCTAACTTTCTGTGCAGTTTAAAATCCACGTTTAACTTTTGACTCCCTAAAAATTTGACTACTACTAGCTGACTGTTGACAGGAAGCCTTACCAATAACATATATAGTCAATTAACACAAATTTTGTATAGTATATGTATTATATACAGTAGTCTTACAATAAAGTAAGCTAGAGAAAAGAAAATGTCATTAAGAAAATCATAGAAAAGAGAAAGTACATTTTCAGTATTTATCGAAAAAATCTGCATTTAAGTGGACACATACAGTTCAAACCCATGTTGTACAAGGGTCAACAGTATCATGAAAAAAGTAACCAAAAGAGAGTTAGAGTAAATATACTAATATCAGACAAAATAAACCTTAAGAAAATATTGTTACTAGAGACAAGGAAGGACATTTTATAATGATAATAAGGTCAATAAATCAGAGAAGGAGATATAACAATTATAACTATATACATAGCAAAAAACCAGACATCCCTCCTTCATATACATGAAACAATAACTGAAGAATTGTAGGGAGAAATAGACATTCCAACAATAATAATTGGGACATTACTATTAATCTTACAGAATTTTTTAAAAAAGGAAATACTACGAACAATTGTAGGTCAATAAATTAGATAACATAGATAACACAGACAAATTTTCAGAAAGACACAACTTACAAAGATGGATTCGATGAGAAATAGAAAATCTGAGTAGACCTGTAGAAGTAAAGTGATTGAATCAGTAATCAAATATTCCCACCAAGGAAATCCCAAGGCTAGAGGAGCTTTACTAGTGAATTCTAGCAGTATTTAAAGAAGAATTAACACCAATCCTGTTCAAGCCAGAAAATTTTCCATCACCCCTTCCATTCTTCCCTTTCCATTGCCCTTTCCCCAATATAACTCAATTGCTTAGTACAGTGCTTTGCACATTGTACTCATTTAGTCAATGAATGTTGAGTTTTTACTATATTCCATGTATTATTTTATGACATTAGACCTACAACAGTGAACTAAAAGTCTTTGACCTCATGGAACTTAAATTCTAGGGCAGTATTTCCTAACCTTTTCCTACTTGTGTACCCTTTAAAAACCCATATCTATAAATTGCACCCCTTGTTTTCAAAGCAGCTGTTTTTAAATACTTACACTTTTGTTCAGTGCCTATCTTAATGTAAAATGGTGGAAATGAAGTAATAAGTTAGAAAAGAAAAGTTACTACACTAAAATTACAAGCCACAGATTTAATTTTATAATATTCATAACACTAAATGTTGAAAATAATGATAAACTATTTAACAAGGTTTTAGTTTATTATTAATAATAATATTTTTGTGTTATCTGAAAAGTCTATAATAATTATTATGCAGATCAGTAACCAATTAAAATATTGTAAGTGAGATCATTGAGCTTGCTTTTATACAGTTTCTTGAAATCAGGTTCAAAAGATGCAAGATAGTCTTAAATCTGGACTTGCATTAAGCTAAGATTGTTCTGAAACTGTGTAAAGGTTGATAGAAGAGCAGTTTCAGGGAAGCATTCATAGCCACAGTCCGACCAATCATCATTCACTAATATGATCTAATTTTGAAATGTCTCCATTGATGGTGATGCAAATTTAGCATTTATTGTTCCATAACTAACATTTTGCCTTTTCTTACTTTACTTATTTTTTTTTCCCATTACTGATTATTTTTCATGTAACCCTGAAAGACCCTGCATGTACTGCTTGGAAATTGATGTCCTAGGGAGTGAATAAATGAGTAAATCTTTTAATACTTAAATCAAGAACCATTTCACCCTATCCCTCCTACCTGGGTTAAGAACCCCTTCTCAGTCCTCTCTCAGTATTCAGCATACACCTTTATCATTGCATTTAGTTTTCTGTGCTGAACTTATCTTTTTTTTAAATTCATTTTTATTGTTAGACTTATTGGGGTGACATCTGTTAGCAAGGATTACATAGGTTTCAGGCATACAATTCTACAGTGCATTGTCAACTTGATGTATAATAAGTTCACCACCTAATGTGACTTCTCTTTCCATCACCTTATATTTAGCTTCACCCCTCCTCTCCCACCCCCTCCCCTTTCTCCCCTCTCTAATCCACTCGTCCCCAAATAAACATTAAACTATTGATTGTGTCCATGGGTTATTTGTTTGTTCATTTCTTTTTTTCTTTGCTTTCAGTTTTATATTCCGCAAATGCGTGAAATCATGCAGTTCTTTGTTTTTTCTGTCTGGCTTATTTCACTTAGCATGATGATCTCCAGGTCCATCCATTTTGTTGCAAATGGCAATATTTCATCTTTTCTTACAGCTGAGTAATATTCCATTGTGTATATGTACCACAGCTTCTTTATCCAGTCATCTTTTTAATAAATCTCTTTCTCCCAATTCACTGAAATCATTGAAAGCAGAATCTGAAACTTATTTATTTCTAGGACCTGGTACATAGCAAGTGCTCAATAATATTTTGTCTTATACTGTTTGAGGTGTTTTCTAATTTTGAATACCATCTCTACACTCTCTTGTTCAATTGCACCTCTAGACCTTCCCACACACATGCACAACTTAATGTGGCCAGGAACACTACCCAGTTCCTAGTTGTTTTTCCTGGATTACAGATGCATTTCATACATAGAGCCCTGAAGTGGGGCCTCAGGCAAAAACCTAGGAGTCTTGAAGTACTCTTAACTGCCCATGAAAAAACTACTCAGGGAGTTACCTGGTGGTGTAGTGGCTAAGGCTTCAGTGCTGTCAACGCTGTGGCCTGGGTTCAGTTCCCAGCCAAGGAACTACCCACATTAAAAAAAAAAGAAAAGAAACTGCTTAGCCCTTTCTTTGAGTTTAAAGAGAGATGTTGCAGTGCTATACATTTTGATCCTTTTGATCCTGACAGGCTACCCTTTCCACTGTAAACTGGAGCATTAATAATTCCAACCACTATCCTCATCCAGGGTTAGATCCCATGGTGATTCTGGGGTACACTTTAGAGGCCTTAGGTGTAAGTTTTTCAAATTAGGGAAACAAAGATCAGCAAGAAATTGTGACTAGCTCATTCAATTTATCTCCACTACTGGGAAACATCTCAAACCACAGATCCTGGTGAGGAATACCAAGCATAGTCAGCTTAGATGTAAAGCACACTGTGCCATTTGAGTGATGGAACATGGCAGTCACCTAGGTCTCTGCTGTATGTCCCTGTTAGGGAGTATAATGCTAACTACAGAATTTCTGCAAGTCAGTATAATAACCTCTGTGCCTTTGATGGAAAAAGTAGGCCAAGAAGAGTTAATTAGACCAGGGACTCCAGTCATTTTGTGAAGAGAGATTATTTTTCATTTCTCTTATGCCTTGAGAACAACCTATAGGGGAATTGGAGGGATGTATGATTGAGAAAGAGAGAGAGCGAGTGAGTCTGTGTCTGTGTGTGTCTGTGTGTGTGTAAGTGTATTGGAGGAAGCTGTCAGTGAAGGCCTTAGCTAAAGGGAAGCACTAAGAGATGGATCTGAGGGGTCTTGAGGAATAGGTAATAATGATAGGAAGGGGTCAAAGGAGATGATAGAAGAGACCATGGGGGTGAGAGAAAGTCTGAGAGTAAAGGTCCTTGGAGTGGGGAGGAACTAGCAGTTTTGATAGTGATGACTCTACATGAAACCATAGAGGGGCTTCTGGTGTTTGCTGCATTTCCTTAATAGTTGAGCCAGTGTTCTAGTTGGGGCCCCCTGGGTTGAACTAATAATGTATGTGTCCCACTACAGGGCCAACACATCAGGATCATTTTTCTCCAGGCAGCTGCCTGCTGAAATCATTCTGCTGATTAAATTTCATTCTGGAAAGTATTGAACAAACATTAACCAGGTGTCACAGCCACAGCATCCTATAGATTCAAAGCCTCTCTGACCTTTAAAAATATACCAAACAGTTGCTAGAACACATCTCCTTAGAAAGATAGGTACACAGAAATCTATGCTCTCCTCAACCCCTTCCAGCTAATCTCCTTCTCCCCTGGAGACAGAAAGGGTAACAAAGACCTTTCTGACATTTTTGCCTTGGGCACTTTGGCCAGCCTTCTGTCTTGGTTGTGCCAGCAACCCCCTACATGTGTGGATTTGAAGGTCTGGAAGGGTTTCCTCATCTAAAAATAGTTTCCTTACTGTCCTCACATTTTCACTGTAATAAGTTCTCCTCCCAGTTAAAACATTGGAGTTCCCAGAAATCCTCTGTTTAAACAAAATAAAATAAAATGGGTTTATCTAGAAAAGAGAATCCATAACTAATAATGGCACCTTACACTCATAGAGCACTTTTCCTTGCTTTGAATCTCATTTCATTTTTATTATTATCCCCATTTTGCAGATGTCAAAATGAAGGCTCAGTGAGATTGATTTGGTCAAAGACCTAGGGCTAGAAATTGGTCTTCTGGTGCCAAACCTTAAGTGTTCTCTGTCACACTAATACAAATGAATACTGGAAATGAAGAATTCTAAAAAGAGATGTGTTTTGATGAAAGTGTAGACACCCTACTTCTTTCCCCAAAGCTGTTAGGCTGCAAATAAAATGCCTTATCTCTAGTTGAGCATTCTTGCCAGAAGTGGTGGAGAGATGTAGGCTGTAAGTGGAGGTAGGAAGGTCACATATTTGTGTTCTTCTGGGTTTGGTTCCTCTTGATGATGTGTACCAATAGCCTCTGGCTGCTCATTCTCATCAGGCAGCTCCCATTCAAGTCCAAGGCATTAGAATGAAGATAGAGAGTTATAACACTGTATCAGTAATGTAAGACAGTGCTCTGTCCCTAATGCATAATGTCCTTTAAAATGCAGTATGTAATAGACTGCAACTTAATTGGGAAGGAAGCCTTGGACCATTTGGGACACTACAGAACATTTGGCATAGCCATTAAAGACTATTCTCCAGAGCACAGGAAACTAATTACAAATGGTTAGGTAATTCACAGTTGATGTAAGAAGATTTCCCCTTAAATTAATTCCATGTTATATGTACAAAGATGTTTGTTGCGGCACTGCTTATAACTATGAAAAACAAACTAAATTAAATGTCCAACCATGGGAGCTTGGTTAAATAAGTCGGAAACACTCACATGATGGAATGCTATGCAACTACTAAAAAAGTGAGGTAAATCTATATATACTGATATGGATATATGCCCATGAAATATTATTGGGTTTTTAGAAAGGTAAGTTACAGGATAATATTTATAGTTTGGTTCCATTTTCGTTCACTATCTCTGTGTGTAACTATGTGTATGTATATATTTGTTGTATATACATAGGAAAAGTGGAAGAATCTGGGAAAATATGCACTAGACTTTTAATAGAGGTTACCTCTGAAGGGTGAGATTGGGGAAGGAAAGTCTTTCACTGTTTAATTTATATACTTCTGTACTGTTTGAAATTTAGGTGCACATTTCACTTTTGTAATTGATGGCTATTTATGAAAGGGCAGAAGCCTTTATTAAACAACCTCCTCTTTATTACAGCAGGATTCTGGGTTTCTGGGAAGAGCTGAGAGGCAGGCATGAAGTTAGTGCATTTCACCTACAACAGAACTTCTTACAGATCCAATTGAACTGCAATGCTGCTATTTCTTTTAAACAGTAAGACATTAAAATAAAACCTTACCAAAGAAATCCCATCTAATAGACAAAGTTGCTCATTTCATTCCTTTTTCTAGTCCGTCTTTCCCTCAAATTCTCCTCATCCCACTTGAGGCAGAGTGTCTTTATTTTCCCAGACAGGTCAGTTTCCCAGAAAGCTGTTGCTTTCAGGCAATCTAGAGAGTAGACAGCCCTCCACCAATGTAATTCCAGGTGCATAGACAGAGCTGTATCAGAAAAAGTACTTGACCACCTGCAAGCATCAACAAGCTTTAATCATGCAATGAAAGAGAAGTACAAATTCCCTTGAGAAAAACAATATATTGCCTGGATCTTCAAGGAAGACTGAAAGTAGAGCAGTGTGTGTGTGTGTGTGTGTGTGTGTGTGTGTGTGTGTGAGAGAGAGAGAGAGAGAGAGAGAGAGAGAGAGAGAGAACCAAAATAAGTGGCTGGGTCCAGAGTGGCCCCAAGCACACACTGCAGGGAGAACCAAGTGCAATTTATGAAACATTCACCTGTTTAATTTATTCATAAAATGGATAATTATAATACTAATGCTAATTATAATACTAATGCATCTTCATTGAATATATTAGAAAGCTACAGAAAAGTATAAAGAAGAAGGTAGTCACCTGTAATCCCACCTCCCAGAGCTAACTACAGTGAATACTTCAATGACTTTGCCTCTAGTCAATTTTTTCTGCATGTATATGCAAATTTAAACAAAATTGGGATCAAACTATATATGCATTTCTTAGCCTGCTTTTCCAGTCATTATAAAAGGTAATGACTATTTGAACACATTGTAAGGGTTGTATAATATATGTATCTTATGGCTGTCGTGTCCCTTCATTTAATCATTCCTCTAATTTGGGGCATTTCAGGTTTTTTACAATTTTTCCCATTATAAATAGCATTTCCACGGACATCCTTACACATAAATCTTCATTTAGATTTCTCTTTCCTTAGTACAGATTCTTGAAAGTGGGAAGTGGAATTACTGGGTTACAAAGTATAAACATTTTTAAAGGCTCTATGAATCAGTTCGAACTTGGAGCAAATCTACTGATTCCCAGAAACTATTGAACACAAATTCTTTCCAGTCCAAACCTCAACAAACATTTGGACACACACACACACACACACACACACACACATTGCCTGAGACAATGCCACAACTAATTAGGTGTTTAATGAATATTTTTGGTTGAGATAAAGGATAAGGATTTACTGAGCTCTGTAAGCAGGGGTGTCCAATCTTTTGGTTTCCCTGGGTGACATTGGAAGAAGAAGTGTCTGGGGCCACACACAAAATAAACTAAAACTAATGATAGCTGATGAGATTTAAAGAAAGGTTACAAAAATTCTCATAATGTTTTAAGAAAGTTTACGAATTTGTGTTGGACCACATTCAAAGCCATCTTGGGCCGCATGCATACAGCCCACGGGTGGTGGGTTGGACAAGCTTGAATTAGAGGAAGGAAACAGGGCAGTTTAACTGAATGCTATCCCCACCAGTGACCATCTCTGACAGGTAAACCACGCCATCCAAACTGTGAGACCTCCCCTAGTGATTCCCCCCAACCCATTCTTGTTGACTTAAGGCCACTCACATCATTTCCTGCTTTTTTTCCTGATTAAAAAGTAAAATATATGGTGACTTTTTGTATATATTTTTGCTTCAATAGTTTTCTGTATAAAATATGTTGATTATGTTTACCTATTGACTGATAATACTCTAACTTTAACATTTGTGATTATTAACATGTCACATTTATTCTAAAATTCAAAAAAGCATTATCTAACCTTTTTGAATATAAAAATTTCCCTAGCATATTTATTGCCTCATGAATTATTGTTCTGCTTCTGTTTTATGCCTTCAAATTAGGAAAATGTGAAATTCTGTGAAAAAAAATAAAAGTACTGACTTTGATCTTAAAAAGAAACTATCTACTATCTATAGCAAGAAACACTGTTCTTCTAAACTTGCCTATCAAGAATTTACTAGAAGTATATATATCTATATTATTTTGATGCTTTTGTTAATATTTCCAAACAATGTACTTTAAAATAAGAATAATTTCTATATATTCATTTTCATATAATTCTCCTCATGCTTTTCATTACACATTAGTGATCAGACACAAGAGGTAATTTTCATCTTCTGCCCATAAGAGCTAAATCAGTATTGTAATATAAATTAAGGAAGTTTTATTGTGAAAGAATGAACTATCCTTGGGTTTGATTTATTGAAGATGGACTTTGATGTAGTGTATTTAAAAGCTACTGAACACAACTTACAATGCTTAACAAAATGAATATGTTATTATTGAGAAAGTTTACTTTTTAAAAGGAGTATTTAATTCTCAAAACAAATAAACAAAAGTAAAAGTATGCATGGAAAAAATAGAGAATAATGCATTCCAATCTGGAAAACTGTTGTTATCTCTGGGAAAAAGAATTGTGTGGGAGAGGGCAATTTGCTGCATTGTGCATCTCTATAATTTGGGGAATTTTTATGAGGAGGACCCCTCTTCCCAAAAAACTGAATTATCTTCTGGAGGGTGGGCCCCTTGTAGTACAGGCTTCCCCTGCTAGGTGAGTGTTCAGGAACAAAGCCATCTGCATCAGTGTACCAGCTGGTGTTGTGAGAGGCTGCATTTGGCATCAGTGAATTGTTTTGGAGACTCTTTCAATGCATTTGTCCATTTCATAATGGGTGATTTATATGAACAACCTGTGGTATGAAAATGCACCTGCCAAAACCAGGCTGAGGTTTCAGTAGTTTTTGACCAAAAATAGCATGACTTCCATGCCCCACCCTCCCTATTCAGCCGATCTCACCGCCTATGACATTTTTTTGTTCCCCTGGATGAAGGAAGTCCTCAAAGAGAAACGTTTTGCCAAGGTGGAAGAGGTGAAACAAACGTTTCACCAATGTAGAAGAGGTGAAACAAAAAACGGCAGAAGCACTAAAAGGCATCAAAATGGACGAGTTCAAAAACTGCTTTGAGCAGTGGAAATAACGCCTCAAAAGTACAAATGAAGAGTACTTTGAATTTTAAACATGTAAGAATAAATACACAATTTTTTATGAATAAATTCTGTTTTTAGGGGGAGTCCCCCCTTGTACAGTGTCATGTTTTATTTCAGTAAATCAAAAACAGTAATAGATTAAATGTTCCATGTAGTCAACAAGTATTTTAAGTGCCTACTATGTGTCAGGCATAACTTAGTGATCATTAGAGAGAGTTTGAAAGTTACTAAAAAGAAGACTTTGGGTATATGCAACAGAGAACAATAATGAATAGAACAATGAAAACACCTGAGCAGTTGAAGGTCTTTAAGGTACTTAGGGACTGTGATACAGTCTTTCCTACTTGCTGGGACTGCCTGCAGCCTCTGGTTTCTAGATCTGTCGTTCCCAATGACTGCCTAGCACTTAGCTGAACTCCAATGGGGCTCCTTGACTGGTGCTTTCTATTTCTGACTGTAAACAGATGTGTCTTAAGTGCTAAAACATCTTTGCAAGGTAAAGCCAAGGGGGTAAGAAGATATAGGCACTTTTACACGCTGATGATAGGAGTGTACTTTACCACAAACATTTTGGAGGACTTGATGATAAAAAAGCAGAATAGTGGTTATATCTAGGAGGGTTGTTGCTTAGGAAGGGGGCTCAAAAGAGCCATCTAGGATGTTGCAAATGTTCAACATCTTGATCTGGTTGGTAGATAAAAGGATGTGCTCTTTGTCCTGTAAAAAATTGATATGTACACATAAGACTGTACGCATGTTGAAAAAATATTTTAATTAGAAAAAATATATTTGGAATTTTTGAACCAGTAATTCCACCAGAATATTGTATACTATTGTAATAAAGATGCAAAGATTTAGCTCATTGTGTTGAAAAATGAAAAACATTTAAAATATCTGACAATAGGGAATGGTAAATAAATGATGCTCCATCTATTTAAAATCATGTTATCAAAAATTTCTTAATGGTATTGGAAAAAACTTATGATATAGTGTTTGATAACTGAAGAGGGTTGTAGAATAGGAAGAAAACAATAACATAGTAAAGACAAGTACCAGTTTTGTTCCCTGGTGCTGTGGTGATTTTCTGGTACTCAAAGAAAATGACCATCTGACAATGGAAACTGGTCAAGCTTCATGGGTGAAATCACACTATCAAACATGTTTTTCTTCAATGAAGATTCAGCTGCTTGGGTATTAGCACTGACCTAAGGTAGTCCAGTGGGCACACTTCCAACCACAATTAGGGATGTTTGAACACTTTGAGGTTCTCTATTATTTTGAATCTTCCTTTATATCCTCGGTCAACTTAAGTCTGGGATCTGAGAGGTGGGTGGTGATAATCGGGGCGGGGAGAGAATGGCTGGGATGTGTGTGTGCACATGTGTGCATGCATTTGTGAATAGTTCTGTGCCCACAATTTGAAATATGTATGTATGTTTATATATCCATGTATACATAATACTTCTGGCCCACAGTCCCAAAATTGGAATCAGGAAAGTATTATGGTAATTTAACTAGTCAAATTGATCATCCAATGAAGCAGGTGATCGAGTACTGTGGCTATTCCCAAGGTCAATGTTGAGTACCATGTAGCATTTTTCTGGTGGTCTGAAGGCTTCTGAGGAAAACTCTCATCATTGGTTTGAAGAAGATGGAGAGCAGCAGGCTGCAGCCACATTGGTAAATGTTTCCTCATGCTATAAAACAGTCTGCAACCTAGAGCAACATTGTATGCTTGATTAAGCTTGCAGTGAAAGGGATTTATTTTAAACCACTTTAATAATTTCTTTTTTACCAGAAGTTAACCGGGTAGTTTTATACTAGCCTTTACTGGCATGAAAGATCTAATCTTTCATCTAGGTGGCTTGCCTATTGACCAATTTTGCTACAATTTTAATGTATCAAATCCACATTTGTTTTGACATGAAGAAAAATCAGAATGGAGCTCATGAAAAATTGCCTTTGCTTTCTAATTGTCCAGTTCTTTCTGAGTTAAAATAAACTTTTTTTTTTTGAGGAAGGGGGGTCTTTGTTCCAGGCTTGGTCGAAATATGTTTTTCCAAGTTCTCATTCTAGTCCCTCCCTTTATCCCTGCTCTTCTGTCCAAACAAGCATACATCTCTGGGAAGAAGACTGCTACCACTTTCCGAGCTGGTGCAGCTGCTGCTAATGTTACCGCTACTGTTCTCAAAGTCATTTTTAACTTGATTGAGAGCCAGCCATGTTCCAAGCCCCATGTGGTACCTCAAGAGATAGTCTAAAGGAAATATTTGTATATACTATGCAGTTCTTTTAAATAGCAAGCTCCTCTTTCTAAAATAGCATTTCACTTTCATGTAGGATTCAGGAATACAGATGATGCGTAAAGCAAAGCTCACCCCCATTAAGGCCACCTCACTAGTTTATGGCTTTGATTATAAAGGTCAAATTACTTATGAACTTTGTGTGAATTGATGAGTAATGTGTTTCTCTATAAAGTAAAAAGGCTTCATTCTGTCCCTCAAAACCACCATGGTAACAGTTTCTACTTGGCTTCTTTAGGGATCTGGTTGATAAAGAGAACAAAAAAAAGCACTGAGGAAGGTATAAAACAGTTTTTTCTAGTCCGTATAAAACTCTCTTTTCTTTGAGGCTACTTTCATAGAAACAAAATCAGTTAATTACTAAGTACTCCTGAGAAATCGGTGTTGATTGCCAGAGTCCTTCAAATTAAATGTATGAGATATTTAGAGTTGGGGGGAGGAAGCGATAAGTAAAAAGAACTGAAGACAAACATGGCAAGAGTACAAATATGGGATTTCTCTCTGCCTTTGTGGAACTCATGGAGACTAAAACATGAGACAAGTATGTTTAGGACACACATCTCTGCAATAGTGGGTATTTTGTCTCAATCTAGGACAAATATATCATAAATTTCTAAACTACATCTACAATGTAAGGCTGCTAATAATACCTGGCACAGCATTCAGCCTGCCCCCTGGGGTGTGCCCAAGTTCTTTACAAAGGACTTCCTTTTTAACATTTGGAAGTATCTTTTCTCTTTGGAAGGTGGGAAAGAGCAAGGGCCCTTGGTTCTATTTTCAGCATAAGGAAACAAAAGCTCAAAGTAGTTAGCAAACAAGTGCTGGGAAGAACAAAGTACTCGTCTTAAATACATCAACTCTCAGAAAAATTTTATAGTTAATTCTGAGGTGGTTTTTTTGGGAGAGGGGTATGGAGGAGGTTGCAGCAATCATCATGACAGGCTGCTGGTAAGTGGAACCTGAGAGTTCTCACTGGGATAGAATGGATGCCTTCAAACAGGTCAATACCCTGGGATTCCAAGCACAAGGCTGAGTTTTCAGGAGCTCTATCCCACAGTTATCCCCTTCCTCACCTTCCATTTCCCTTGGCCACCAGGCAGATACCTTGGGGCACTCCAAAGAGACCTCATCCGGTTCTGCTACTTTTTAAAAGGACATCAGAACCACCCTTCTGGACCAACAACTGTGCTTTCAGCCCAATATCCTAATGAGGTCCAAAAGGACAGGTTAGGGAAGGACTTGGCTGTCCACAAGATCAATGACATCCCCACTTCATCCCCAGTTTCCTTTAGCAATCCACAGTGGATCTTTCAGCCATTACTTTTTCACTCTTTCCAAAGCTACTTGTTTTCATCCTGTTGCGCCTCTTGGGGCTAATGAATTCCTTAAGGTTTTGATATGGTATATAGAGTAATATTTCTTTTCAGCTGCTGGTAGCAGGAAGAACACTGACCTGGGAATCCAACAGATCTAGGTTCGTATCTCACCTCTGCCACTTACTTGTTGAGTGACTACAGGAAATTTTCATCTTTTCTGAGATTCAGTTTCTTCATTTGTAAAATGGTGTTCTTGATACCTCTTCTTCCTGCCTTGCATGGCTGCTATGTAGTGCAGTATATTTTTTAAAATGAGGAAATGAGATAGTTGACATAAAAGTACCTTGAATAAGAGCACAAACTGGGGCACTAATGCAGCCAGATTTGTTTTAGCTGAATCTCCCAGCTCTTAGGGAGCTGTTGGTTCTAGAATTTGTAGATTTGGTGAATAAGGCTGTGTTCCCTCTCTCTATCTCTGCATAATTTTATACACTCTGGTCACATCCCTTCCCAGCCTTCATCTTTCTAGAATAAAGGGTCTGCATTTGTTTAATCTACCTTCATTCGGCAGCACACTCCACCCTCCCCCATCCCCTTGAATACAGAGTAGCCCTTCTCTGCATCACCTCCAGCTTCATTATGCCATTCTAGAAGCACTAAGAGCAAACCTGCACAAATGTGTGTGTGTGTGTGTGTGCGCGCGCGAGTGCGTGCGTGCGTGCGTGCATGTGTATTCTTCGGCTGGGAACCTCTGACTCTGCCCCCTCCCTAATTATAAATCCTAGAACAAGATGCTTGCCCAAGACTGTCTCTCCCAACTACAGAGAAGGTTGGTTGGCACCAGGCGGTAGCATCTCCCTCTTTCTCTGTGCAGACCTGGACCCAAAGGGCTAAAACGGCTCCCTGTCTGGCTTGGGATGCTGGGAGGTGGATAACTAGGATGGGGGGCCGAGAGGAAGGAGGGGGCATCTTGCGCAAGCGCAAGCCTCTGCTGGGACCGCCAACGCTGCTGCCTTTAAGAGTGGAGGTAGGAAGAAGAGGAGGGAGGGAGAAGAGGGGAAGGAAGTGGGAGGAGGCACTTGGGTGGCAGCTTGCAATCAGCTTCTTTCAGCTCTGTGAGAGACGAGGATCAGCAGCCGCGGAGTAAGATGCTCTGTGAGGGCCCTTGAGGCAGGGACACTTGAAATCTGCTTCGGTGACCTGGACAACAGGGCATCTTTCACCATGCATCAGTCCCTGACTCAGCAGCAGTCCAGCGACATGTCCCTGCCCGATTCTATGGGTAAGTCTAGCCTCTTTTTCTTAGGGGTGGCGGCAGCAAGGGGTGAGTGAGCTGCCCTCTGACCACCCAGATATCCGGGGAGCAGGAGGCGGGGCTAAGGAAGGGGGTCTGCGCGCCCCAGCATCTGGGTAGTGGACCAGAGCCACAGTGGGGAGGCCTGGCGACGCACCGAGATTGTAGTGCCCAGCTTGCGTCGGAGTCTCCCTGCCCGGAGTACGTGTGCCTGCGTGTTTGTGCTGCGTGTGTCAACAGACTTGCAGCTGGTGGTAAATCCTAGCTCTCTGGAGACATAAACAATTCCCTGCAACCTGCTCCTTCGCTTTCCATTCGACCCTCCTTCTTTGAAAAGTCCCCGTCACTTCTAAGAGCTCACAATTAACAATAATTAGAAAAAGCAAGGTTCTCCGCGTCAGCTCTTTCGAAGCTGCTCTGAAATTCAGAGCTGCAGTGGAGGGGTTCTGACTTACACGTCACTGATGGGGTGTTTGTGCAGTCCTGGGGGATGGGCGGGTGGGAGAAGAAAGGAGGAGGGCTGGAAGGAGGGGGATTCCTGAGGACTCACTCAAGACAGTCCAGCCTTGCCATCTGCAGTGGCATGATCAACATTTCTTGAAT
This sequence comes from Lyroderma lyra, assembly GCA_004026885.1. Taxonomy (NCBI): domain Eukaryota; kingdom Metazoa; phylum Chordata; class Mammalia; order Chiroptera; family Megadermatidae; genus Lyroderma; species Lyroderma lyra. The sequence goes on along the minus strand of PVJL010005258.1, from coordinate 81,763 downwards.
TCGATTCCTATTCTGCTTCAAATGCACAGAAGGTAATGTGCGTGAGTATGGGGGAAAAAAGGAGGAGGGACAAGTGAGAGCGGGAGAAAGAGCCAGCGCGAGCCCACAAATCTTATGAAGTCGCGCTCTACCTCTCTGGGGGGCTTGGAAGGGAAGTGGGGACCCACTAGCCTAATTTGGTTTTACATCGTACCTCATCAGGACTTGGGGACAGCTACCTCCAGGCACCAGCTTAGCTGTGCCTGGAAGCTACTTTCCGGAAGTTACAAATAAAACACAAACCCAGTCCTCCTCAGCTGTTAGGCACCCTCCCAAGTCATATGATTTCACTAGGTGGAGAAATAAATTTGGAGCCCAGGAGAGCGAACGGGAGGGGATTGTCAAACTATGATTCCACCTAATCTTAAAATTTGGCTCTGATACTTTAACCAAATCGAATTCTCTCCAACATACTTTACATTCTTCAAAATCCCTTCATTTCCAATTCCTGTCATCCAGACTGCTCAGGTCTTCTCCAAAGAGTTTGCAGGAACATCTCGAGGAAAGGGGGATGTGCAGAGGGTTGCACCCCCCTCTGTGAGCTCCCTACTCTTGGCAAAAGACTAGGTTTAAACAGAATTCATTAACAGAAAGTATAGTCTCCTAAGTGGTGGAACTGCCCATATTTTTAATGGTTTTTGTATATTCAGAATAAAAATGTGCTCTTTCTGAATTTGCAAGGTGGTATAAATGACGCCAAGGACTAAGGTCCAAACCTAGAACCCAGAAGTACCACACTACCCCCATCTCTCTTTCCCTAACACACACGCACACACAATGCACTTCTCACCTTGGCCAGCTGTGGCTTCAACGCTGCCCTGGCTCACAGATGCCAGGCTGCTGCCCCAAAGGGCTGGTGGGAAGAGTGTGAAGGTTCCACAGCCCCATCCCTGCAGCTACCACAACCACCTGCAAACCTATCTCCCAGCGCTGGGTCATCTGCCTGCAGGGCAGTGGGCAGGTTAGTGGCCTGGGATCTAAAACGTTGCTACTTGGCAAACTGCTTTGTGTTGTTTGAGGAACAAGATGAAGAGAATTCTTCTTGGATTCCCAGGGCCCCTCAGCCAATCCTGCATTTTCTGAAAGATCTAAGCAACAAGAAGCTGAGTGGGTTTCATCCAGACCCTGCAAGGAAAGAAACTAGAATCCTTATAGCCCTTCACACATCCCGCTTCGGGAAGTCCACAGACCTAGGGCATGAGCGAACTCCTGAATGAAGTGGTAACCCCGGGTTTCCACACTTTGGACAGAGGAATCTCCCTGGAGTTCCGTGGTGCTAGTTTCGCACAGCTGGGGCCTCAATCAGCGTCTAGGCTACTTAGGAGCTACTCCCATTTAACTCATGTCTGGCAATGCCATTTTCCCTTGCATGGGGAAGTGAAAAAGGAGATAGTGGGTTAGTGTTTGAGCCTCCAAGGGTAGCATTTCTGAGGGAATTCCCTTTAAAGGCAAGACACACCAAAGCCAAAACTGTAAAATTTAAAACACAGATACATTGCACCAAGATAGCCTGCCTTCTATGGTTACTGGCTGGCTGTGGATAAACAGTTAGTCTAAGGATTGGAGTGGAGCAGAGGTTTGGCAATAGAAAGGTGGTCATTTGACTCCAGTATTTCTTCATTCCCTCCTAGCACCATTCTCCCTTTTGGCGTCCTTAGACCCTAAGACACCTCTACTCCTGTAGGGCACACCTGCCCTCCCAAATAATGAATTTTTATTCACTGGTGGTCTTGGGTGTCTCCAGTCAAAGAATTGCCAAAAAATGGGTTGGGTTGGATTTTAGTACCTTTAAGGAAATGTTTGGGAGATTGGAAGAGCCTTGAGGCTCTTGTGTGGTCAGCCACATGTTTCCATGGGTGCTCAAGGCTGAGATTTTCTGGGACCCTCTTTGTGTGACAAAGCAGATCAGGTAAACAAATCCTAATCACTTCCAAAGATCAGCCCTGAGAATTACTCATTAACACCAGAGTGCACAGGACAGAATTTTGGGCCCCCATCCTCACTGCACTCAGATGACATACCTTATAATCAAAGAGGTAATTACAAACATGTATGAAGTAAAATGCATGTGAGCAGAGACAATCATCCTACCTTCTGGCAACCCACACCTTTTTTCCTGTCAGATACATAATCCTGAAACTGGAAGACATCAGATAGGTTGTGGATCAGACCTACAATTACAATTATAATTATAGTTATAGCAGTTATAATCAATATACTTACTGAGTAAGGTACTTAGGAACATAGGGACATAAAATAATGAGTGATTTGAATGGAAAGGATACTTGGAGAAGGTAAGTTTTGAGCAGGTTTCAGAGGAAAGGAGGAACTTAGATTCATGGACCACAGTGCAGGGGTGGGGTAGGAGGAGCTCTGGCCCACAGGAAAAAAACTAGACGAGGGAGAAACTGGCTGTATTTGGAATGCTGGAGACAGCAAATTATTGGGTGTTTCTAGAGCTGAGCATCTTGGTTGTCACAAATCTGGGGGGGAGGTGGGGCACTGCAGAGAAGGAAGGCTGCAGTAGTTCTGCTTGGAGCCTGCTGGGGGTGAAGGGGTGCAGGCAATGTCAATGACAGGATTTCAGACTCTCCTGCCGCTATTGGTGGCAGGGAAGGTTGTGGCTGTTGAAACAGAAATATACTGTATGCCAAGGAAACAGGCTAGTGAGAGACATTGGAGTTGTGACACTAGTTGGCCAGAAGGCTTTCAGTTCTGGGGAGCCCTCAGGTGTACCCTATTTTTAAAAAAATCAATTCTATGAATATAGCCCATAGTTATTCACACCGTCCATACATATGTAACCTTTGTAATTAGAAGGGAATACATTCTGAGATGTTGCCTCTTGTTTATTCAACAATTATCGATTGCTCACTAGGTATCAAACAGTGATAGGTAGTGTTTTCAAGTACCTGCTGCTTTATTTAAGTACATCATTGTGTCTGAGGTTTTTGATATGTTGATTTACTAAATGAATTGGAATCAGATGTTCCTGGTTTATAGGAATGTCTAAGGTAGGTTCCAGTGTATACCTTATTAAGAACAGGGCTCTACTTCACCTTTCTAAAATGAAACAACTGCTCAGGAAAATGTCCTAAGCAGACACAATAAGCTGTCTTTTAGGAACACACGCCACACCTTGAAAGAACAAGTGTGTCTTGCCCTAAGTAGATGTGACTTTTAAGTCAAATTGACACTAAAGATAAATAGAGGGATGATTCTTCAATTTTCAAAAAGATTCACCCCAGCATTCCTTAAAATGGTCCACTCCCCAAGTGCAGTCAATGTAAAATAATGGGTGACTTGGTTGAAGGTGTGAGAAGACAGAAAATAGATATTCAACCTAGTGATGGGAGAGCTTTCTTGGGAATTTTACCCAAAGCAAATCCTATCTAGAGGCAAGGTCCTGGTGGATCTGTAGGATCTTTGCTTGGGTTTCTTAACTGACTGGATTTTAAATTCAGGTTCTAAAGCAGGAAAAATAATATAGATTTTCAATTAACACCATGTGCTTTGCTGAGTCACTTTTCTAACCTGACTTCTTTGCTTTTAAGAGTTAGAGTGATATTTACAAAGGAGACCTGAGAGCTGTGAATAGAATCAAAAGCTAGTTCGTAGGGAAGGAGCAGGTCAGTGATACAAAACAATTAGAAACACTGTGCAAACACATAGTTTCCCAATTTATTTATTTTTTTTTTCTTTTTTTGGTATGTGGGTAGCTCCCTGACTGGGAATCGAACCCAGGCCGCAGCACTGACAGCGCCAACGCCAAAGCCTTAAGCCACTACACCATCAGGGAACTCCCCATAGTTTCCCAATTTAGTATCTAAGGTTACATGTTTTCCGTGTGAGGTGTTGAGATGCTTCGTGTGTCACAAAGATACCTTTGATGTATCTAGATGTGCCTGTCAATCTCATTTGCCAATTTGGGGCAGAGAGGGTGTGAATGACAAAGGAGAAAGGCAGACAGGAATGGGAGGTAATGTTGATAAGTTTAGGTTAAAACTCCTCTGTGGAACTAAGTCTCAGATTCACTGAGAAGTGTCTATCATCAAATGGACTTAAGGATCCTAGTTTAGAGACTCATTTATGGCCCCTCAAAATCAAGAGGAAGGATAACTAACCTTTAGGTAAATAGGGAAAATAAATCCTGTCCCCTGACCCTGCTACTGGTAGTCCACTTGTTCCACGGTAGTTCATCTTGTTTTACCACCTGTCAGCTCATCATTTGCATCCCAAATCACATCTTTCCTATGAAGGCTATACTCAGGCTCCACTAGTAGGGACCTTCATTTCCAAACTCTCCTTCCCTCTCCTGGGTGCAATATGGCCCTTTAGTATGTATGTGCCTATAAACACTAATGCCACTTCGGCATTTCAATGTTAAATAGTCTTAGACTAGTATTCTATTAGAAATGACCCTGATGACTCATGTCCCTCACTTTTAAGGCTGATATCACGGGAAATCGCCAGCCCTTCCCACCTCCCTTGAAAAGACAAGATGGATGGTGCAGCTAACTCAGGGTGGCACTGCTGACACTTTTCTTCCCTATAGGAGAAGATATCTGCTTGGGGCTGGAGGGGTAGCTGCAGCTCCTCCCTCTCACCACATTCAGGCCTCCTGGGTCCCACTAGTTTTCTACCTCCCTTCTCCTGCCTTCATCACCTCTACCCTCCTTTCCAGTGGTACAATTTGGGTGGCTTCAATCAGCAGCTGCTTCCTACAGCTGCACTGATGCCTCTTAGAATGACAGGGTCCAATGAACAAACCAAAGTGGCCTCTTTAGGCCCATAAATGACAGTCAAACCACTGGGTGGATAACCCCATCAGAAGACTCCCAACTGTTTCATCCTCCCTATTAGAGAATTGGACTCTCAGGATAACTGGTACCTGGTATTTCCTGTTGAAACCCCCCACCCCAGGCCTGAGAAATGCATACAGCATGGAGCAGTGTTTCACTCCTTTAAAAAAATTAAATTGAAAACCTAGTCTAGATACCATTTTTTTAGATATCATTTTTTATCTGACTTAATAAGCCTGTTTTTGGAAAAAAAAATATTGGATTGTGCTATCATTTCTGATAATCACTGAGTAGAACAGGTTTCTAATCACTTATATTTATTTCACCCTCACATAAGCTTAAATGTGTATAAGTTATAATTCTCTCCATCTACTTCACCTGATACATATCCTTGTAAACTAATGACTTCCAAACACTTTATTACACACATTTGTTATATGACAAATCTTGCCAACACATCATTTTAAAGTTTATACATGAAGTGGCAAATGTCAGAAATGAAAAAAAAAATTCCAGTTTCTAGCTTGGTTCTAATATTTACACTGAAAATGAAATTTTATATCTCTAGCTTATGAAAAACCCTTCTTAGTTACATGTTGGATTTAAAATATTTTCATTTAATACCTCCACCCATATGTTTCCCATTTTTCATATGCCTTATAATTTAGCTTAAAAAACACTCTACTAAGTGTGTATATATTTTACAGAAGGCTTAAAGTACAAAAATTGTTTTGTTTTTTATGTAACTGGTAAGATAACTTCTGTTGTTTATTTTTGAACTCATAATATATTTTTATTGTAAATATGGCACCTGATGACTGCAAGAACAAAACAAAACAAAAAACCCTAAAGCTCCCCATGATTCCATTCCCCTGAAATAACCCCAGTTACCAGGTAGAGTAGAAAAGAGAAAACTTCCTAGTAATTTTTTCTTTAAGTCCATCCTTTCTTCAGCAGAAATGAGTAATTTCAATGTCTGTGTACTTTCAGGAACCTTCAATCGGAGGAAACGAAATTCCATCTATGTCACCGTGACTTTGCTTATTGTGTCCATGTTAATTCTCACAGTAGGCCTTGCTGCAGCCACTAGGACCCAGAATGTGACTGTTGGAGGTTATTACCCAGGAGTTATTGTAAGTATAAAAAGCATAGGTGGGACTTGCTGGCTACAGACATTTGGGTTCTACTCTGAATGTTTTCTGCTGAGTTTGAGTTTCTAATGTTTGCTCAGTTCTCAAAATATGTGTGTGTGTGGGGGGGGGAGAGAGAGAGAGAGAGAAAGAGAGCGAGAAAGAGAGAAAGAAAGAGAACAACTGGGCCCATTAAGAAGAGGTGCCCTTGTATAGTGAGGTGCATTAAAATAGCTTGTTAGCTACTCTAACTGAGCTAGAATGTGATGTCATCACCTATGACACATAAACACACAAGCATTTTTAAAGATATGCTCATCTGTACAGGCTGAACTGTACAATTAAAAAATTAAAACCCACAAAGAAAGACAAATCAGTTTAGAATTTTTACTGTCCTTGAATATTCAAGACATATTCTGTTCCAAAAGAATTCTGATGAGCTTTTTATTCTGGATGCCTAAAAAGCAAGAGCCTCAGCTGTTGTATGAAGTTGAAAAAAGCTGTGGAGAGAGAGCTTGCTCCTTGTCTATATAACTCTCTAACATTAGATCCAGAAGAGGGAGGCCTCTGCATGTGTTTCTCAAGCAACCTACAAGATGGAGTTGGCCACCTGATGAGGGCAGAAATCCTTTAAATCTGGAACCCTCTTCACAGCTGTTGTACTAATAGGGCCTACACCATTGCGGGTTTTCTTTCAGGAAAGAAACCAGGAATTTCTGCCCCATTTCCCAGGGAGTGTTGGGCCAGTTAATAAAAAAATTTATATCAGAGTTACCAGAGTTATTTTATATGTGGTAACAATTATATCCGTTATACCAGAGTTACCTGAAAATTATATCAGAAGACAAAGATAACAGGGATCATTCAGAATGATTAATTGCCCAGAAACCTTCTTTAGGCCAGTATGACTTGAGCCTCACTGGTAAAGACTTTTTTGATAAATCCAACCAAGTTTTGATTAACTTGAATGATCAGGAAATATGAGAAGCTCTGGATAGTGGAATGTGGTAGTTTATTGTGAGTTAGGTAAAAATTTTGTTCATCTCTTGTTGAAAATGTTTCTAAAATGAAGTTACCACCTTAGTAAGTACATTTCAAAGATGAGACTTGAATTTTGATTTGCTAGATAAGACTTATAATGCCAAAAGTTTCTAATTTTCATTGGCTCCCTATATCTCGTTAGTGTTACCATTCAAAGCTCTCCGAAGATGTCCTCAGTCTGGCCTCCCATTATTTCTCTTTTTCCAAAATTGTCAATTCACAGTCCCCTGAGCATGACTTAGGTTTTTCTGCCTTGATGCTATTACTCTCATTGTTCCCCTGGCTTGGAATCAATCTCTCTCTCTCTCTCTCTCTCTCTCTCTCTCTCTCTCTCTCTCGGTCTCTGTCTCTGTCTCTCTCCACATGCTCTGTGTTATCTCAACTTAAAGGCACAGCTGCGGTCCACAGTGGTATCTACCATCTTTGAACTCCCTATCATGGATTTCTCCTACTCATGGTTCCTAGCAAATTCTCATTTCCTGCTTTGTGGGATGTTAGTTAAGCTTATGGTCTCATTTAGCTTCATTTTATGCAGGTCCACAATCCCTTATCTGAATGCTTGGACCAGATGTGTTTGAGAATTTAGTCTTTTTTTTTTATATTAGGAAGACACACAGTGCATATATCATGTATTATCTAACATCCCAGTGGGGTTTCAAGAAACACCCCATAATCAAATATTTTCATATGTCTACAATAAACTGCATATTTTTACACTAAGCTAACAAGGACAATTTTTTAAAAACCCTGATATCAGTTTAACTCTTTTGCTGTGACATTCAGATATATCTGAATAAATATTTCCATCCACTGACTGCAGCATTCAAGTTTACCCTATGAGCTCAAAAAATCTTTGTTATTCATTGTGAAACTGTTTTAAGGACTTTTCTCCATTTACAAGATTTTTAAATATGTTTTCCTGTGGCTTGCACTATCAGCAACAAAGGTGTCTTTTTCTTGTGTGTGGGGGGGTTCCCTGGCTGGGAATCAAACCCAGGCTGCAGCATTGAGAGCTTTGAAGCCTAGCCACTACACCACCGGGGAACCCCTATCCAAAGATGTTTTGTATGCCATATTGTGTAACATTTTGTAATGATTTTTTATGTCATCAATGCCATTAGATTCTAATTTATCTATACTTAAATCTAACTGATGCCACTTAGTATGTTTTGAGTATTTTTTGTTAAAATTCAATATAATGGTAAATTTATTACCATATAACAAAAATTAAAATTAAAATAATGCCATTTATATACAAAGAACTCAAAATGTTATTATTAAATGCATAAAATAGTCAAAATATCAACTCTAATTTTTGGTGGCTTTTTGACACATTTTGAAAAAAAAACTTGAAGTCAATTAATGCAGTGAAAGGGTTAAGGTCTGCTTTTGCCACCAATTTAGTTATAAAAAAACCCTTTTGGTTTTAAGAGCTTCGTGGATTTCAGGATTATGGAAAGAGATTGTGGACCAGTTTACCTAATTATAGCTCCTGAAGCTGAGTCTTGTTGGTCCTTGTATCATACCTTACCCCACCTCTTGGCCTCCAAATCACAGATTCAGCACAGTGTCTGCCATTCAATAAAATGAATAAAAATAATTTTATATTGATATTTATTGAATGACTAATCCTTCTGAGTCTCAGTGTTGTGTGTCTGGGTCAGTGGATGGAAATAAGCATAGGTTATAGGACCCAGCCCAAAAAGAGCCCTTGACTCTTGACTTTGATTCCTAATGATGTCTTTTTTCTTCCACAAGTGGAACACAGCCAAAACAAAGCAAACTGGTTATTTGTTCAGGCAATGGGGAATCAAAATGGAGGTCCAAAGGTCTGAACGTTCCATGATTCCATGCAGTTCTCAAGGGAAGACCACAGAGATTACCTTTCTGAGGCCTCAGGAGAGCAAACAGTTGATTAGAAGCTGCCAACTTTCAGGAAATTTCTGTTAATTATTTTTCTTCTTTACTTTTCAACCCCTCAGCTCTTCCTCAAATGGAACTCTCACTCCATCCCTGAAGAGAACTTCTTTCTTGTGGGGTAGCTATAAAGGTGTTCTACTAACACTGGCCACAAATGCAGCAAAATGTGGTTGAAAGCACCCTGGTTGTTAGTCAGGGGACCTGAGGGCTAGTCCTGGCTCTGCCAATAACTTGCTGTAAAAGGGCATGAGTCCATATAATTCACTAGGCCTCCATTTTCCTGTCTGTCACCTGGGAATGATATGAGCTCCACCAAACTCCGTAACATTTCTGTGACTAAAATGGAGGGCAGGTGATTCTCTAAATTAAAATGGTTTTCAAATGCAAGGTTGTTTTAGTGGCACTGGTGAATTTATCAACCTGTTACCCAGGTGAATGAATTCTTCCAGGCATGACTCAACTGATATTAGGTGCTTGCATGGGGAACTCTGCCTATTCACTGTGCTCATGTTAAAAATGTCTCCTCTTAGAGCTACCATGTGTTTAGCAGCCTACTTTATGCAAGTCACACTACATACTGGCGTACTTTGTTTTATTGCACTTTGCTTTATCATGCTACACAAATGTGTTTTTTAATTTATTATTATATTATTATTATTATTACAAATTGAAGGCAAGATCTTCTACCAGCAAATAGATTTCTACTCACTTTACTGTGATACTTGCTTTATTGCAGTGGTCTGGAACCAAACCCACAATATCTCTGAGGCATGCTTATACCTTATCTCATTTAACTAGGCTGACTATACATAACATTTTAAATGGGACAGTATCATTTTTTTCTGTCTTGTTTAAGGTGGTACATATGATCAACCTACATTTAATCCTCATAACAGCCCTGTGTGGTAGGTACAACTATGAGTCCCATTTTTTGGATGAGGAAACCGAAGCACAGAGTGGTTAAGGGACTAGCACAAGGTCACACCATTTGTAAGTAGCAGAGCCAAGGATATTATACAAAATGAATTATTCTATAGCATTTTGTTTATACCTTACTGCTAGTCCTTAATCCACAGTCTGTCTCTCCTTCACTATAGAGTTCCTGGAGGGTAGGGTCCATATCTTCATTTTATCTGACAAAAGTAGTCAGTGTATATTAGAAAAGTGAATTAATTCGAGTTGAATAGAATGGAATGGAAAGAAAGTCACATTAGGTGGTGAACTTATTATACATCAAGTTGACAATGCACTGTAGAATTGTATGCCTGAAACCTATGTAATCCTTGCTAACAGATGTCACCCCAATAAGTCTAACAATAAAAATAACAAAGTAAAAAAAAAAAAGAAAGAAAGGGGATGAAACTAGATGAAGTAACTGGCTGGCCTGAGATTGTCAGTTTCAAAAGGCCCTGTCTTTCCAGTCAATTCCATGAGGCTTCAGCCTACCTCTTCTGGTCCTTGCCACTAGAAAGCCATTTGAGAGTGCAGAAATAGCCAGTGTCTTTGCTTCCTATCTTAAAGCAAAGACTGCTGTTGGCGTTCAGAAGACATCCAGTGAATATCTATGAAAACTGATGAACTCCTCAGTCAAAAGATTTATTTTCCTTGTAAGAAGTTGCCTCCAACTTTTTCTCATCTCTACAAGTGGCCCAGAGTGACATAAACACAGGCTATTCATAGGATTCTTCCTGAAAAATAAAAGCAGTGGGACATATTGGAGGGAAAGATAAGATAGAACATGAAACTCTCTTATGAAACAGAGGAAATAATGGCAGGATTTTCCAGCTCAAATCAGGTTAGAACTGCTCAAAAGTTAAATTTCTTAAAAATAGTAATAATAATGACTAGAAGAGTAACATTTACTGAGTACTTACTGTGTGCCAGGCACTGTGCAGAGTTCTTTGAATGTATCATTCTGGCTAACTCTTACAAAAGCCCTATGACATAGCCACTACTATAGTCCCCATTTTCCGGATAAGGAAACTGAGGTTAGAGAAGTCAGTCAGTTTGTTCATGATTACACAAACGTAAGTAGAAGAGTTGGGGTTAGAAGCCAGGCTAGTCTGATAACCAGATTTTTATCAGTATACTTTATGACAACACATTTTAATTGCCTTTAAAATAATACCAGGTAGGAGATAAGCATATTTAACAGTTCAGTGAAGATGTTCTCAGTAGAGTCTTGGAAGGCATGGGATCTGTATACCCTTATGCACTTGAGCTTCTATTTTCCAAGAGAGGTTGTTGGCTGAGTGGCCCTGCAGAATGAGTCCTTGGAAATTTATATTCATTCATTGCTTCCCTTCATTTTCTTTTATTCTTGGATTTCTGAGACAACTACACATTCCCTCTGCACTGCTCTACCACATTCTTGCCCAGCCCATGGTTTCTTGTGATTTCCAAACCTAGGTGTAAGGTTTGGGGCCTCAGACTGAAATAGATGCCCCTGTGAGCCAAGGTAAGGCTGAAGATGGAAACTCAGATCATGAGTGAGGCTAAAGAGATATGAAACTGCATCATTGAATTTGTGTTAAGATTTATAGGTCCATTCTCACTACTTTTTACTTCTTTCCTTTTCACCCCCATCAATAGCCATTGGTTAGTGATAATTTTCAACTGGGAGTGCCAGACTCAATCCACTAATGGCTGAACTGAGAAGAAAGTGGGATCTACTACACTGAGCCATCATCCTAGTCACTTAGGCAGGGAAATTGTTTTTCAGGGTTTTGCCTTGCCATTTCTGTTCAACCTTTAATGAATGCTTTCTGTCCATAAATGAAGCAGAGATGGAAGAAGAGATGAGTAAGTGCTAACATAAATTGCAGTGTGTTAGCCAAAAATACAGGCTTAAAAAAATAGATCTTTGTTTTTAAGTGTAGGTTAAGGTGCTTACTGATTTATAAAGTACTTCCTAGGTGTTATTAGTATGCCAGATGCACCCAAAAATGCTATTTCAAACCTTTATCTTGTAATCCATGCATCAGAGTGAAAGGTCACTTTAAAAATAAAAGTATAAAGATCAGAATATAACACATGCTTTTCACCCATATATGTCTCTTACTGATTTACCAATCACATGCTAGGTAATGGAGATTAAAGTTGAAATGGGCAGGCTCTGAAAATCTATGGTTGGCCTTGACTTTTAGTTTTTGGGCACATGTATATTTTTTTAGGTGTGATTCATATCTACAAGAAAAAATTGGCAAATGGTAGGAGCAATATTTTTATTGCACATACTGTATTTGTGTAATGACTCATTATCTTGAATAATATACAGGATGTAAATGATTGTGTGGTTAGGCTGACCATCTTACCACATGCTATATTGCAGCTTGGCTTTGGATCATTCCTTGGAATCATTGGATCCAATCTTGTGGAGAACAAACGGCAGATGGTAAGTTTTCATTGCTATAGAATCAAGTTCATCTGAAAGTAACATATTTCTTAAGTTTACCTGGATTGAGCCACAAAACAAACAAACAAAACTCTGCTATTTTGCCTTTTCTCTTAAGCCTCCAGGAAACTTGTTTTCCAGTAACCCTGTGGTATGGTATCTGTTCTTATCTTGCCTGATTCTCTTTCTCAGTGGCTTAGCTAGCCTCTTTAAGTCACAGGGATAGAATATTCTGGATCTTGCTCTTTGCGTTCCTCCTCACTCCCAAAGGAGGGCCCCAGCCTATCTAATCAGGCTACTGTCCTCACCTAGAATGCATTTGCTTCTGTGATTTCCGTTGCTACAGCCCTGGATTACTGATGACTCTCACATCATCCTCTCTGATGCATGATCTTTTGAGGAAGTTTCTGTGGAGAGTTCTTACTTTTTGAGATTACAATATAGGGAAATTTATAGAGAACAAATATACTTGGGGGACACAGAAGACAAAATAAAATTATGAAGCCAACCTAAAGTATTTCCATTACTCATAGTTCATAGGTAAATATGTTGTAAGTTTGAAAGGAAGGATGGACATATAACAGGAGGTAAAACTTAGAATGTTGTATGTCCTAATGGGGGCCCACAAGGGCAAACTTGTATTATTCTCATTCAGCCTGAGAAGGCTTCCTAGAGAGCAAGAGAAGAAGGTACAGACTGAATTGCAAGCATATTGCAGTTTTATAGGCTTGTAAATCAAGATCCCTGGACAGGGGTCAGATGGTGAACTGATTAGCTTCCCTCAGTACAAGTCTCTGTGGCATTTTGACTTTGATAAGGGATCTATCTGACAGCAAGTTTAATCAGATAACATCAAAGATCCAGAAACAGAGACCTCTAACCCTATGTTCTTCCCCAGTTTTGTGGGGAATTGCCCTCAGGGGAGTTCTAATAGTCTTTTTTCTTCCATTTCATGTGGACTCCCCCTCCCCAGTTGTGTTTGCACTTTGAGATTAAGTTATTCAAAATAATAGGAGAGTTTTAATTGTAAAGCTGATAATGCCAATTTCATGACACCGTTTATACATTATTTACCAAATATGATAGTTCTGTAAAGTGAGATATATGAGAAATTTCTGAACAACTCCTGAAGGAGATAAGTATTTCCTCCTATCCTGTTGATATGGGAGAACCTTATGGTAGACTTGACTTTGATTCCTCCTCCTTCCTGGAAGGTTGTTTAATGCCATCCTATTTCCTCTTCTTTTCTTCCAAACACCTCAAAGAACAAAAATACTGATTCTGAGTGTTAACACGGGAAGATGGTGGACTCAGGCAGCATCTATCCCTTTCCCTGGAAACACCTTGAAACACCTACCCCCAATTGGGTTGTAGTATTGCCCTTATAATGGAAGACAAAAATATTAGGAACATTTCTGTTTTCTAACATAATCACAGAATAGGGCAGTATGGTTCAAGCAATTTTTCTTACTTAAAAATGTTCATATGTTCCATACACAGTTGATCAGTTTCAGAAACTTCAACCCTTATTAAATGTCTTCAACATTTAAGTCTTAATAAGTTGAATGTTCTGTGTCTTCAGTGATGCAGAAGGCTGTGAAGGGTTGCATGAGGCCTCAGAATCATCCTGTCTTCATCAGTGGCAACTGTGAGGGATTAGGAAGAACACTGGGCTAGGAGTTGGTGGGCACCAGAAACTTTCATGGACCAGACGGTGACCCTGGGCACACATATCACTTACCCTCTCTGAACCTCCAATTTCACAATAAATAAAATAAGTGGGTGGGACTCCAATACTTTTCTTTGTCTGAGAATGGAAGAGTCATGCAGTCAAATTCCACCATGGACAGTATGGTGGATACTAGCAAGCCACCTCTTCATTTCGTGCTCACAGACTCAGAGTGAATTTCTTACCTTGCTCTGAAAATGTTTTGTTGTTGTTGTTGTTGTTGTTGTTTTTGTTTTTTTGTGGTTCCCTGGCTGGGAATCAAATCCAGGCCACAGCGGTGAGAGTGCCGAAGCTTAGCCACTACACCACCAGGGAAGCCTTGAAAATGTTAAAAGAGCTTCAGTGGCCTTTTCTCTGTGCCCACTTTCCCCATCACTCACTCATCCTGCATCACTGAAAAGAGTGTACTCATGAGGTGACAGGCCGGAGTTCTGCTTTGGCTGGCAGTTTCTTGGGGATTGCCTAGTCTCCACAAGCAGTGAGACTAGAAAGCTAACAGACACTTTTGTTTTGTTCCCTCCATAGCTGGTGGCTTCTATCGTCTTTATCAGCTTTGGTGTGATTGCGGCCTTTTGTTGTGCCATAGTTGATGGGGTCTTTGCTGCCAGACACATTGTGAGTATTTTTAGTTCTGGGTTACAGTTAAGTGTGTAATCTAACAAGGCTTCATTGAGTGTATGCTGAATGTGTGCTAAGTGCCATGAGGGGAACAGAACAAGGAGAAGACAAGACCCCTGACAGTCAAGATGAAGACACTGATGGACACACAGGCATCTAAAGAACTGGGTCTAAGCTGGGGATACAGACTCTAAGTGCCAGGGTGGTTCATCTTGGACTCTAGGGGTCAGGTCAGGCTTCCTGGTGATGGTGGGATAGAGCCTTTGACGTGTAGATGAGATTTGGAAAGGCAGGGACAAGGGCAATGAGACCAGGGGAATGACTTGGGACTGATGGTGGGAGAGAGGAGATAGGGAAAGAGGTGTAGGAAGCCACATGACTTCCTGATAGACTTACAGGTTTCAATAGCTACCTTTTCTCCCCTTCAATAGAAGCAAGAGCAGACCATGAGGACAGAATCACCTTTCCTCAGATGCCTGAACTTTGCTGTTTCTACAACAGTGGTTGGAGAGTAAAGATGTGATTGGGGGTCCAGGGAAACTCCAGAACTAGAAGCCTCCACTAAGAGCCCAGTCCTGGAGTTAAGGTGCCAATGCTTCCTATGCTGCAGAATCTGTGCCCTGAGAAAAGCCATTTTACTACTGAAATCCAAATCTGTGCTTCTTCGCTGGGGAATCTTGGGATTTAAGGCATTCCCAAGTGACTCTCCACAAGACCCCTCACCCCTTTTTCAGTACTTTACATTTCATACTATTCCAGACATCGGGCTTAGGGCCCACTTCTCCATTAGGCTCAATAAGCACAGTGCTTATTACCCATAGTACTTTCAGGGTCCCATAAAGATACCATTATTTATTTTCAAAGTAGAAAAATATGATGGACTTTTAGGTCAAAATAAAGTTTTTGCATATAATAAAAATATATATGCCAATGCAGTCATAACATACAATTAAATAAATAAAATATAATTTTCAATATTTTTTAATGGAGGAAGGGGCCCACAAAGGCAAAAATGCCTAAGTCCCAAGGAAGTTATAATATAGCTCTTATCTGTCCCACAGACCAAAATCAAGAGTGAGTCATAGCAACTTACTAAGCCCCATAGCAAACTCAAATGCTCATTTGATTCCAACTGAACATTGAAAATGAAAACATCTCATGAACTAGTTGGGATTTTTGGTTTTCTAAAACAATTGAATTGGAACAAAATTGTATTATCAGAATCTTCTGTGGAACATTGATATTTTATTTCATTTCAGTCAATGGCTAATAGTTCAGTTCATCCTGAGGGAGTGCCATGGGTATGGTTAAATCTGGGAAAAGATGATTTGCAACATTATTACTTCAATTACAACTTGTTCTTAGACCCTTCTCCCAGAAATAAGAGTCAGTCTCTCCTTTACCAAGATTAGGGGAGCTCATATGCTTGGCGCTGCCACTCAAGCAGTCTCAGAAATGTTTTAGGAGATAATTTCTAGGTGAGGCTGGTTGGGAGGAAGGTGTGGAAGAGAGAGGCCCTTTGCCCACTTTTCTTTTAGGTCCAGGAATATAAATGTAGGCCCTGATATCAGACCCATTCCTTCTGATTTTAGCTGAGAACAACCATCTTGTTCTTCATCTTTTCCTTCTTAAAAAGAAAAAAACGATACATCAGGAACTTGTAACATCTATGATCTTACCACCCTAACATAGCAATTCTTATCATTTTTGCATATTAACCCCCCTAATACATACCTATTTTTGTAGCATGGTTGCAGTCAATCATATTATACATGCTATTTTGTATTTAACAGGAGCCATCTTGAAAACAATAATGCCTTGCTTTTGCCTAGTACATTTAGCTTTTCAGTGTGCCTTTACATTTATTATCTCATTTGAGACCCACAGCAATCCTGTAAGATATGTAGGGCCAGCATTATTATCTCCATTTGACAAGTATTCACTCTGAGGCCTTCTTCATGGCAACATACGCCTTGTGGCCAAGAAGCCTACAGTAGATTTTGATGGCATCATGAGGTAAAATGGCTTCCTTCATTTTCTTCCCCATCTCACTGCTGTTTCTTAAACAGCTTTATTGAAATGTAGTTCATATCTCATATAATTTACCTACTTAAAGTGAACAGTTCAGTGGCTTTTTTATCTTTGCAATTATGTGCAAAACTATCACCACACCAATTTGAAAAGATTTTCATCATCCCCAAAAGAAACACCATACCCTTTAGCTATCACCCCCCATACCTCTATTATTCCCAGTTCTAGGCAACCTCACTAATCTATGTTATTTCTCTACAGATTTCCCTATATTAATATCTCATATTGATGGAATCATATAATATGTGATCTTTTATGACTTGACTTCTTTCACTTAGTATAATATTTTCAAGGTTGATCCATGTTACAGCATGTATCAGTGTTTCATTTCTTCTTATGGCCTAATAATATTCCATTGTATACCACATTTTGTTTGTCCATTCACCAGCTGATGGACATTTGGGTTGTTTCCACCCTCTGGTTATTATGAATCATAATATAAGTTTCTGTATGAACATGTTTTCATTTTCCTTAAATATATATCTAGGAGTGAAATTGTTAGGTCATGTGGTAACTATGTTTAACCCTTTGAAGAACCATCAGACAGTTTTTCAAAGTGGCTGTGCCATTTTACATTCTCATTGGAAGTGTATAAGTGTTCCAGTTTCTCCACATCCTCACCAACTTTTATTTGACCTTTAAATTCTAGTCATCCTAGTGGGTATGAAGTATTTCTGGTAGTGGGTTATATTTGCATTTCTCTGAAACTCCTCATGTTTTTGATCACTGGCATCAGTCAAAAGAAATGAGGAAAAATACAAATTATATTTACTGCAATTTTCCTCTAGTGACCCCTACCTGCCCCTGAGTTTAGGCTTACTATACCTCCTGCAGTTAGTGTGGCCTGCATTTGACTCAGGGTTTTGGGGTAAGGCTGGATGCATCTTTAAGAAAACCTTTCTGCTTCCACTGTATCTGTCCTCAGACATTTGCCAGTCCTTATTGACAACCAGAAAGTTTTGAGGCAGGTGGCTTCTTTAATATATGGTGATATCTGTTGGCCAGTTTAAATGAAAGGCACATGTGGACCCTAGTACCACTTGGGTGTGTCAGAGCCAGCCTTTACTGTTTCTGAGGTCTTTTAATATCATCTTGCCTTTTCATTTGGCTTGAGGGCATATGAGCTGACTCTCAAGATCTATCTTCTTACATACCCCTTGAAATGTGTATTGTTTCTTCTCTTGCATCTCTTATTTCCTCCCCCTAATATAGCCATTAACTAGATGGGAAAGTCACTTTTTCACTTCTTCCAAATGGATATAATAGTAACCTACCTCTCAGGGTAAGTATAAGGATGGTTTGAAATCATGGGTGTGAACATGCCTTAAGAGTGTCTGGCACAGAGTAGATACTTACCATGAAGCAATTTCTATTTCCATCTCTTCACTCAAGAGCTGGTGGTTCTTCAGGTTAAAACATTTGCTGAGCCCTGGCTGAGTGACCTTTTCTTACCTCCCAAATGCATAGGTTTGTTTCTCCTCTGGGATGTTAATGCAGAATTACAGCCAGAAGCAACAAATGGGAAACCATCACATATGTTTGTTTTCATTTAGGGCAGTTGGTGGCTGAATGCTTTTTGTAGGAGGTCAGGAAGGCTGTGACCAGTACATCAAGCCTCCTCTTCTATGGGATAATAATAACTTCTGCCATCAAAAAACATGGAAAACAAACTCGCTTGGTGTAAACATGAGACCCTCATTCTTTTCTAACGTGACTCCAGGCTAAGATAACAGGGCAATATACTTTTAGAACATTGATTGAACAGCCAGGAGGTTCATGTAGAACAGACATGTTTAACCTGTGACCCAGGATTGAATGCAGCCCAACATAAATTCTTAAAACCTTAAGAGATATTTTTGAGACTTTTTTTTCTCATTAGCTATCATTAGTGTTAGTGTATTTTATGTGTGGCCCAAGACAATTCTTACAATGTGACTCAGGGAGCAGCTGATGGAAAGTCTTAGGTACTTCATGAGGGTGCAAGCTAAGCAGCAAGAGGCACTTGGGTGCCAAGAACAGAAATGCTAAATTATATGTGTGAGAAAAAACAGCCACCAGGATATTGGAAATGGTGAGAGAAATGTAGGCAGGGCAAAGAGCAATCAATAAACTCCCTTTGTGAGAGTGCTTTGGCCAAACCCCTAAGGCCAATTTACATAAACTGCTTGTACTGTCCTAACCTGCTTTTGGCAAAAGCCCCCTACCACTCAAGGGACATTTAGTGTCACCCTGAAAGTGAACACCGCTGCTGCCTGCAAGCTTCCCTGCAGCAATGAAATGTGCCTGTCTGTTCTACACCAACCTCCCTACTCCCTCCCCACCTCCACCCTCCACTGACTCAATGACTGACAACTCTCTCACCTGGAAGCTGGCCAAAGCCAGTGGGATAAATAAACTGTCCCTAAGCTCCATGTTAGTTTTCTGGGTTTAGCAGTATTTTTGGAGTTCACTGTCTTTATCTAATATGTGTAATTAAGTGAAAAGGGCTCATAGTTCAATTGAGGTAAAAAATCAGTAGCTGCCTATCCCCCTGTGGCTTGCTTCCTCAGCTCTTCCTTCTATAAAATCTGTGACCCTGACAGCAGGGAGTACATGTCAGCCAACCCTGGTCCTGTGCCCAGGTGATAATGAGAACATTGTTGGAGCTGGGGTCCCCTTGTTTGGGAATGTGATGTTGCAATAACCTGGAGTTTTTAATCTCATTTACTGGGGGCTTTTTGCAAGAAGACAGAGACTAGAAATAAAAGAAAATCAGAGAGGAAATTTCCAGAAACCCCTTTCTAAATTAATTTTCTAATGTCTTATTAGCCAATTGGTCCAATGGAAAGCAGTTATTAGAATATTGTAATCTGATATTCACATTTTCAGGTTTCCTAGATGAGCAGCTTTCAGAAATTAACCCAACCCACTGCTGGTTCTGTAGTGTGTGTGTGTTCAAATCTTTATTACCAATCGGAGCATTGCTGCTTTGTTTTCCAAACCAAGACCTCTTTGGTTCGATGTTTCCATTTCTAGGATCTGAAGCCACTCTATGCTAACCGGTGTCACTATGTCCCCAAGACATCACAGAAGGAAGTTGAGGAGGTGAGTCAGAATGAGGCTGCATGTCTTGCCTTTGGGGAAAGTCTCCTGTTGTTCATAAAACCTTCTTTCTTCTACTCCTTTTGAGGGGATTAAGGCTTGCCATTAGGTATTTGTAATTGATTTGCTCAGTTGATGAGAATACAGTGTCATGAGGACATAGTCATAGGTTGGAGCCTCATGAGGTCTAATCAGACTACCTTGCTCTGTGGCCACACGCTGCCACTCTGACCCTAGCAGACAGCCTTTTGGTGTGTGGCTTGGATCCCAAGAGGGACAGATGAGAATCAGAGGCCATAGGTTAGGCTCCTCCCCCATTCCTATGAGTGATGGTTCAGTTGCCTGTGGTTCAGGTGCCCAAGCTGGAAGAAAAGCAGGAGCTTCATTCACCAAGGCACTGGACCAGGGGCAGAGCCAGAGTCTCATACAGAAAGGGTCAAAAATCCAAATGAGGGTGATTGGGAAGCCTGGTTTACTTTGAGGCCCTAGGGAGGCCACAGTTGTCGGCCTGGCACTTTTCATGACACGCATAAGAGGCCAGTCTGATAATGCCTTAGTGGGCACATGAGACTCTCCTTCCCTACAGAATTCTCCTTGTGTTCCATGTCACTTCATGTGGAACTAGAGGTGGTGGGCAGTGAGGTGAAGCATGGCTCCAGGTAATTTTCAGAGAGCTTTTATTTCAATACATAAAAGTCCCTCCTCAACCCAGAGATCACTTTCATAGCAAACTGTACTGTGTGTTTCTAAGAACCTTGACAACTTGGTTCCTCTGTTAACTCCAATTGAAAGTTAGCTTCCCCCCATCCCCACCAGAATAGTTAGAAAAATTATAAACTTGTGATTGGGAGAAAAGAGAGGAAAGTGAATATAAAATGGCATCTGCATTGCACAAGTTCAGGGTAAGCCATTCTATATAAAATACAATGTGAATAGTGCCCTTGGAGTTGGCAAAGCAATGGTCCTGCTTCCAAGGCATCAAGGCAAATAACTTCTTTGTAGCTCTGTCATCCACTTGCCTCCTTTTTCTAATCCCAACCACAAATTTACCATTTTTCTAACTATCCTCAGGGTTGAAGGAAGGAATAGAAATGTGTATGCTTATCAAAAAGGCAGTGAACATTTGGATGAATGACCCAATATAGAAAAAAGTACCCATTTACTACAAATATTCTCTATAAAAAAGCAAAATAAAATTACAAGCACTTTGTGGTATCCATATGAGGGAGAGAGACTGGAAAATTTCTTACCAAAAAGAGAAAATAAATAGAAATTAATCTTTAAAAATGTTGCCAACTCAAGATGTATAAAATGTCATTGCTCTTCTCATGATTTCATTGGGATCACTTTCTGGTGTTAACTTGGTGTCTGTAAAAACATTGATAATGACTTTCATAGATTCACTTGTAACACTGGTCCCCCTAACCTTATCTTTCCTATGTAAGGTCATAAGTTCCTCAAGCGAAAATTCTCCTTCTGTGAAGGTTATGAGGAACCTTACCCAAGCAACTAAAGAGGTACCAGTGTATTTCAGAGTGCATGTGATACTCCCTCTGTCTTCCTTACCATCTGATCCCCTTTCCTACTGCACCTATGCTGATTTCCCTTCCCCTTATATCCTCATTTCCTATCATCTATTTTTTCTTCTCTTCTCCATCACTACCCTTCAGGGATGGGGGTGGAGGCTAAGGCTGGTTTCCAGGACAGCTACACAGTGACTTCCCTCATGCACAAGTTCAGCCATCCCCCTCCCATGTGTTGTTGTGTTCATCTCACAGCCATCTCTACTGTCTCCATCAGTCACTACCTCACATTTTCAATCTCAGAGGATCCTGGCTCCCATGCAATATTCACTCATTTCCTCACTGTTATGTGTCTTCAGGTCAATTGCCCTCACCTCAGCCGTGGATTATGTACTCCTCGCATCCGGGGCAATACCTGCTTCTGCTGTGACCTCTACAACTGCGGCAAGTAAGAGCTGAGCCCCCAGGCACAGAAATAATGGTTTGACCACAGTGGACAATAGAAGGGCTGGGGGGGGGGCAAAGGGCACATGGTAAAGATCAGAGAAGTAGAAGACACTGGTTGGTCAAAAAATTTCAGTTGACATACATAACCTGCCTGCCTTCTCTGTGCCAGGTAGCATGCTAAGTTTTTTATCAAATATTTGATCTCACTTAATTCTTATCTATGAGGTATGTAGAATTATTATCCCCATTTTACAGATGATAAGAATGAGGCTTAGAGAAAGCAGACAATTAGCCCAAGGTCATGCAGAACTTGAAAACGGTTAGAGGAAATGTTCAAACCTAGCTCTAAGTTCAAAAACACTCAACAACAAGTTGTTATTGAGCACTTTTTCTGTGTCTGGCCCTATTCTAGATAATGGAGATTGGACAGCAAACAAACAAAAGTCCTTGCCCTTGTTAAGTTTATATTTTATTAGGGAACACAGTCAATAATCATTGAATATATAATATGCCAAGTGTTGATTAAAGCTCTAAAAAAATGAAGCAGGAGAAGTAGATAGATAGTGATAGGAAGGGTGTGGTGTGGTAGTTGGAATTGCCAGGGAAGGCCGCTTTAAGGAGATGACATTTGTGATGTGAGAGGGCAACCCAACCAGATACCTGGGGAAGAAAAGTGTTTCAAGTAGAGGATACAGCAAGTGCAAAGGCCCTGAGGAGCAAGCTTGGTACTAGTTCTGCTACAACCACTTTGGCTCTCTGCCCTCCAATTTTGAGAACATCATATTTTCTTTCTTTCAAATCATATTTAGGAGCTAGGGATACAGAGACTACTTACTGCTGAGGAGCTTACAGACTACTAGGGAAGACAGACATGTGAACAATTGATTGAAATATAGTGTGATAAGTGTGGTGGAGATCAGTGGATGTATTGGGGACACTGGCAACCCAAATGACTGAAAGTCAGAGTTGCTGAGGAGTGGACAGTGTCAAGGAAGAGTTGATGTGGGAGCTTATACTTAAAACATAAGTAGGGAGTTGGGAAACAAACCAAAAGGGAGTGGAGGTAGAGGGGGTATTCCCAGGAGTTGTGGAGGTGGGGGTAGTTATACAAGGGGATAGTAGGTGAGAGCAAAGCTGTAGTCACAGGTCAGATCATGGAGGGCTCATTGGCCATAAATGCCTTTGGACTGGAAACTGTAAATGATTGGGAGCTATTGAAGGGCATATCATGGAATATGGATTTGAGTGGTTAGAGAGGAAGCAGTGAGGGGCCACTGTAAGAGTTTAGGCCAAAGAGAATGGAGCCTTGATTAAGTTAGTTTGGGGACAATAGAAAGCAAAAAATACTTTTAAGAGCAATTTAGAAGGTGGAATTGATAGGAATGCCTCAGCAGGTGATGCAGAGCATAAGTAAATAGCCCTGCCTGTGGGGTGTGTCAGTAAATCCCTGCCCATGCACATATTTTCTCCAGACTCTCAGTTCAGGAGTGCTGAGGGCCAGGAGAAGGAGAGAGAAGTTGGCAAAAGGGGCCTAATGGAGCTAGATCCAGAGGGGTTGATGGATACAGCCTCCTCCTCACTTACACTCCCTACTCTAGATATTGAGGGGCCAGTTCCTCTGGGTTGAGGATTAAGACCTAACAGACTGGGGGCAGGGAAGACAAAGGAGGAACTCACACAGCCCTTTACTGTCTTCACTAGCACTAGTTTCATTTTGTTAAAAGGTCTAATGGAGGAAGAGAAATTTAAAGACTCAAATGAGGTTCGGGAATTATCTGGGAGATTCAATTATTCATGGGGTAATAATAACAAACACTTATAAAGGACTTCCCTCCTAGCAGCCATGATTGTGATTGAGAGATTGCTATAATAGTACTTCCTAAGCCCATCCTTCTAAAAAATGATCAAAGGAATTTCAAATAGGTACCAGAGGAATTAGGGTTCTTTTGCTATCTTTTTTCTTGTTTCTCCTTATTCCTCCCCCTGCCCCCAGTTCTGCCCTTCCTTGTCTTTTCCCTCCTTTCTCCTCTTGACAGCTTCTTCCCTTCTCCTTTTTGCTCCCCTGAACATGGCCTCCTGGAGCAGGGACTGGGAGCTGGCCAGAAAGGGGCCTGAGATCCAAGAAAGAGACCGGAGGTACACTGAGGGAGCTGAGAAGTGATTTCTTGCAGACACACCTTTCTCTCTGAAATTAAGTGTATTTCTGACAAAGGTTTGAATAAATTAAATCCTACTTTAAATTTCATTTAGCTAAGTGCTTAAATGAATTTTTGAAATTGGAGACTCAAGCCCAATTTATCTTTCTCTCAATCTAAACTTCATAATAACTGACTTTCTAATTTTGTTAAAACAAGTTATGCCAGTATTATCTAAAAAGCTCTAAAGGAATTTAATGAGGCACTGTGCTAAACTCTGAGTTTCCTAAAGGTAGTGAACATGACTTAGCCTTATCTATATCCCTAGGTCCCAGCACAGAACCGGCCATGAGTAAAGACCCAATAAAAAGGGAGTGACACATGTTGAAAATGAACAAAAAGAGGAATACCCTTTTTACCAGGAAAATAAAATATGGGACTAGGCAATTAAGAGGGATCATGGGGTTGTTGCTCCTAAAGATCGTCAAGCCTGGATATGGTTTTCACCTACCTGATGCCTGGAGACCTGCCCCAAGCAGCAGTCAAAGCCCTTTCCCAAGTCTGTCAGGCTAAGTTTCCAAGGACAAGGCCAATGTAAAAGCACTTACTGAACTTTTCATCAGGAAATAGTACTACTAGGTCATAAACCAATACCTCGAGACTTAAGAGGCAATGATCCTATTGTAAGGAAAATTTTTACTTTGACCTGAGGGTTTTTCCAGCCAGTACTGATGAGACTTAAACTGCAGGCCTAAATATAGCTAGGCACAAACATTCTGAGGTTTGGAGACTTTAATTTTGCCAAATGCATATTTGCTTTTCTCACACAAAGCCTATTTTTAATCAATTGCCAGCCCCTCCAGTCCATTTCCTGGAAAGAAGGCCAAGAAAAAAAGTGGAAACAAGCACATCAGGCAGTCATTTGTACAGTGCTATGGAAACACAGGTTTCTACTGTCCCCTTAAACCCACAGACCCTCTCTGATGTCAGGGTCAATGAGATTTTAATACCAAACATAGATTATTCCATTTAGCCTTGTGCCAGAAGATGGCTTTCTCTAGGATACAGGTCTTTGGAGAGGTCAAGTCAATATCACTGGTTTTCAGTGTATGACCTAAAGGAAATGGGGGTGACTTGTGAACTGCTTCGCTGGCAATAAAATAAGACAATAGCTTATTTTCATTCATTCCTCCCTTTGAAAAACTTTTATTGAGCTCCTACTATGTGCCTGGGACTGGTTTAAAAGAATATCTATGAATAAAACATAATTTTGCCCTTAAGGAACTCAATTTACCAGGAAGATTATGGGAATAGGGGTTTAGAGCGAGTACATGCAGGGAGAGAGATATGCACAGAAGCTGCCCATTCCCATTGCTTGTCCATCAAGAGTTGGTGAATGGTTTCAGGCCCTATATAAGAGCAGAAACATGCCCTTCTGCCTTATTCAATATCTGTTGCCTCCTACTATGTTAAATGAGGTCTGAAACACAGAGATGCTGTCTGTTTCTCTAGGCACAGCCAGCAAATAGAGAGCAAGAGGGTGAGAGTCTATATTGGTTAATCAATTTCATGATCAATACAATGATCTGTCTTTGAACTCAGTCACTCATTCACCAAGTGTCTATTGATGACCTATAACCACTGTGTGAGGCACTGAGGGAGACACAAAAGAAGGTAAGAAATGTCCCTTGCTCTCGAGAAGCTACAATTTAGATAGAGATATCATGTCTGCCTTGGCTTTGGTTGTAGCTTCAGCACCCAGCATAGTACTGAACACTGAGTAAGCTTTCAATAAACATTGGATTAAATAAATAACTAAATTAGTGACATACTCAAAGTGCCAAACTAAGAAAAACAGACTCTCTGAGGCCGTGGGAGTTCAGGGAAAAAGGTAATGAATGGGCACTGGAGTCCTTGAAGAAGGCACTAGAGAGGTGAGTATTGAAGTTTTTAGCAGTGGGAACGATTAGGACAGGCTGAGAACAGAAGTCAGTACCACCCACATAGGGGAGAAAATCTGAGCAAAGGTTTGGAATAAATGCTCACCATGGCCAGTTTGGGGCTTCTGAGGACTCTAGCCTGGCTGCAGTGTGGACTCCATTTTGGAGTCAAATTATGGCAGGCTGAGGATTTAGGACACATTTTCCTGAAGGTAGTAGGGAGTCATGGAAGGGTTTTGATTAAATGAATGACTTAGTTTTTAAAATGTTTTAGGAAGCATAATAAGGCAGTGGTAGGGTATGGCAGAAGAGCCCTGGAGCCATGGAGCATTGAGAGTAGGAGTGCTGAGAATGCAAAAGATGGAATTTTAGAGGAAGCTGTGCCTAGAGACTGAACCAAATGGAATCATGAACCTCAAACAGAAACAAACCACATTAATTTGTTAAATCCTGAACCAGATCTAAGTATTAATGTTCTTTTGCTTCATTGTCCAGTAAAATAAATATTTCAATAGGTGCTGAACCCACTCAAACTGAAACAAAACATATTCTCTACAATTATTCAATATTTTTAAATGAACTATTGACCTAGGGATCTATGTTGTGGCTTATGCCTTTGAAGTGTTAATATAATACCTTTAAGAACAAGATTCAACTGTTTGAATCATGTTGTCAGAGGCTGGCTCTTAGAAGGAAAAATATAGCTGCATGTTTTTGTGGGTGCTCTTATTATGTGCTGGAGTACTTCTTTTGTGCATTCTATAATTAAGTTCCCCAGGCTCAGAGAGGTTATGAAAGTTGCTCCGAGTCAGACAGCAAGTAAGTGACAGAGTCAGGTTTAAATGCAGTCCTACTCCAGAGTCAGCTATACCATATTGCCTATCTATACATACTATCAGCCTGCCATCGGTGTCTTAGGAGGTAGGCAAAGATAATTTGGGGGCAGTCAGAAGCTGACTTTCAAGCCTGTCCTGGGCTCCTACAACCCTACATTCGCCCTTACACACAAGCCTCTCCTTTCCGGGGGATAGTTCTCATCCAGCTGTTTGTTTTTGAGCAGTAAGTAATCCATGTGTCCTCTCTGCCCCATCCCCAGGACTAAGTTCATTGCCAGCTAACAGGAGACACTCAGTGTATGCTTATGATCTCTTCAGCTAAGTTCTGGAAAATACTGAAATCCAATTCAAAATCGGCTGAATTGAAACATCTTTAAAATTCCACTATGGAAGCTTACTTTGTAAAATAATCAGTCTCTAACATCAGTGAGCACATTAAGACAGATTCCATAGCATCATCCCTCACCCCAATTTTGCCAGATTCAGTAGGATTGGGGCTGGGCCTAAGAATCTGAGTCTTAATCATCTCTTTCTCAAATATGCATACACATACACAGAGACATCCACAGGCACTCACAGATAACACGCTGATATACACAAGCAGGCATATATACATAGATGATTCTGATGCAGGATGTCCTGTAGCCACACCAATTTCAATTCCTTAGAGAAACACTGATTTTAAAGAAACCTAAGATAAATTCGTCTGTCAAGTTTAAAAGGTTTTTCTTGTGTAAATAATCTCTCTCTGATTCATTTGGAGGTTAACCTTTAAGTTATTTTTTTTTTTTCATTTTTGTTGTTCTTATAGCAGAAGAGTCACGTATATTAACCATCGTGATCCCAGGGCATTTAGGTGTGACTTTCATTTTAAGAATCACAGTGTTTTAGATTCATTATTGAGTCCAGTGACCAAGTTATAAATTAGTTTGCAATATCCTGGAGGACAGTAACTTTCATTTAATCCATTCAACAGATATCTATGTAATACCAACTATGTGTCAGGCACAGCATTGAACAAAAGGAACCAAGTCCCTGTCCTCATGGAGCTCACATTCAAGTTGGGCAGACAGTAAAGAAGCAGACACATTAGTGAGGAATGAGTACTACAGAGGAATTAGAGAAGGGAAATGTCTTAGCTTCTGCTGCTATAACAAAATACCGTTGACTGGGTAACTTTAACAACAGACTTTTTTTTTCTCATAATTCAGAGGCTAGATGTCTGACATCAGAGTGCCAGCATGGTTGGGTTCTGATGAGAACTATCTTCCTGGTTTATAGACAGCAGCCTTCTCACTGTGTCTTCCTTCACATGACCTTTTCTCAGTGACTGTGTACAAAGATTTCTCTCTCTCTCTCTCTCTCTCTCTCAAGCCACCAATCCTATTGTATTAGGGTCCCACCTTTATGACCTTATTTAACCTTAATTACCTCCTACAAGCCCTTCTCCAAATACTGTCACATTGGGAGTTAAGGCTTCAATATATGAATTTTGGAGGAGGACACAATTCAGTCTATAGCAAGTAAGGTGATAGAGAGTGACTGGCCCTGGTGGGGAGGGTGTATTTAATTAAACAGAGTGGCAAAGAAGGCCTCTCCAAGAAGGTGATAGTCAGGTTTCGTGCAGCAACTTAGCTTTAGTTCTCTATTGGGACATTGTTTTTTGTTTGTTGGTGTTTTATTTTGTTTTGTTTTGAGAGAGGAAACACCGAAATCTCTGAAGCCTGAACTCAGATCCCAGTTCTACCTCTTATGACTTGTGTAAGTTTCTAACCTCTCTGTGCTTCCATTTCTTCATCCATAAAATGAGAATAGTGATAGTACGTACCTCATAGAATATTATAAAGATTTGTAGTGCTGCATAATAGAACTTTATGCAGTGATGGAAATGTTCTGTAATCTGCTCTGTCCAATCCAGTCCAGTTAAGTCTAATACAGTAACTAGTGTGGCCCTTAGAAGTGTGGCTGTTGAGCACTTAACCTGTGGTTGGTGAGATTGAAGAATTGATTTTTTAAATTTTATTTAATATTAATTAATTTAAATTTAAATAGTTACATGTGACTAGTAGCTGCCATATTAGTGCAAATTTAAAATGCTTAGCACTGTGCTTGACACAAAGCAAGTGTCAGTAAATGTTATATAGGATTTAATGTTAGTTATGGTAACAAGTGTTTCTCTGGCAGGTAGAAGTTGTTTTGTTTTGTTTTGTTTGTTTTGGTTTTGGTTTGGATAAATAGCAACTATACTCTGATTTATTATAGTGTATTGCTCCCCGAATGTACTCATGGCTATGAAATCCCTTTAAATCGCTCCCCACCTGCCCACCTTTTTACACTGAGTGGCTTGGTAGCCAAAGCCCTAGGGAGCCAGGCTTCTTCCTGGGGACTGACTGGAGTGTGTTTCTCCCTGTCCAGCCGGGTGGAGATCACCAGTGGGTACTATGAATACATCGATGTCAGCAGCTGCCAGGACATCATCCACCTCTACCACCTGCTCTGGTCTGCCACCATCCTCAACATCGTTGGCCTGTTCCTCGGCATCATCACTGCTGCTGTCCTTGGAGGCTTTAAGGACGTGGTAAGGAAGAAAGTGGCTTCCCATTACACAGAAGCCCCTGTTGGGGGCCAGTGCCAGGCTGAGCATTTGGGAGCAATGTGAACCCATGTTTTGAAGGGAGGAATCAAGAATCAGTTACTTCAAGAATGTAGCTGCCTTTAAACATTTCAAGTTGAAGAAGCCAGGTGATGCCATCAGTCTGCAAATATTTTTTATTAACATGAATTGTCTATGTTCTTGAGGCCCATTCTGCAGGCAGGTGAGGGAGAGAGATTATTCTCAATTCTCCTGTTCTTGCTGATTATGTAAACATGCCTTTCAACCCCACCCCCAATGCTTTTAGCCAAAACCTTTTTTTGGGTAGATTTTCCCCTAACAGACTTGGGGAGAGATGGAAGGAAAGAGGTTTGTAGCTATAGGTAATAGTAATGCTAGTTTCCCCCTTACAGGAATATCCTGGAGTTTCTCCAGAAAGAGCATCTGAACTCATTTTCTCCTGCACTTGAAGGGCTTGCCCTAGGCTAAGCTGTTTGTCAGGTCTTGTCCTCATTCTCAACCTCAATCTTAGCTTCCTCACATTCCCTTTCCTCTCTTTCAATTCTTTTCCATCTTTGTGTGTGTGTGTCTACAAAAGCCCACCAGGATTCAGCACCCAGTAGGTGCTACATAATAGTGAGCTCCTTCTTTCTTCTGCTTTCAAAGCATTTCTGACCACTTATTTGCTTATTTAATAAACATTGATCTCAAATTATAGAAATAATAGCTTTAGAGCTGTGGTTATCATCCTGGTTTTGTATGAGAATAGAATCACTACAGGTGCTT
Source organism: Lyroderma lyra (assembly GCA_004026885.1). NCBI lineage: Eukaryota > Metazoa > Chordata > Mammalia > Chiroptera > Megadermatidae > Lyroderma > Lyroderma lyra. The sequence goes on along the minus strand of PVJL010005258.1, from coordinate 51,658 downwards.
AAAAAACCCAGATCCCTGGGCCCCTCCTCCAGAGATTCTTATTTAATTGGTATAAATTGAAGCCCAGATGATTCTGATCTGCAACCTGGGTTGGAAACCACTCCTTCCTTCCCTCCTTTCTTATTTCCTTCCTTCCTTCTTTGGTTTCACAATCATGTTTAATTAAAATTTCTCTCATTTTATTGTTGTTCTATGTTAATAAAGAGTTTTAAATTGCTACTAACATATTGGACAGTACAAACTTTGATTACTTTAAGGGCATTTAATACAAAATAAATTTTAATTTATTCATTTTTGCTCATTTATTCAAGAGAGAGTTCATGAGGGCCTACTAAATGTGGGAAAAATTAAGATAAAATAAATATCCTAACTTCAAGTGTCTCAGGACCACCTTAGTAAAAGAGATATATAAACAAATATTAACAAAGCAAAGAGGCAAAATATAAAAATAAAATAAATTGATGTCAGGTTTTGTGTGGATACCGCTGCTTTAAAAAAGTGTTCCTCATGTGTTTAAGGAATTATTTTTTGCTAAAAGGGGTTTTACTTTGATTTCAGAAATGAGGCAGAGAGCCCCTAGGCCCTTGGCTGTTTCTGTCTGACTCATTTTTGGGTCCCTGAGGAACAGGAACCTGAACGTTTGTAATTTTACCCTGGACTGTCAAAAAGATAAGTAGTGGAAAATGAAAGGTGGGGTAGGACAAAGGAAAGAAAAACCCTGTGGTTTGAGGCAGCAAGCTCTTGGAAGAACTGGGCTGACTAGAAGTATTGAGTGTTCCTGCTGGTGACACTATGTCAAGAGAAATCCTTTCCTGCTTATGCCCAGCCAGTCTGTCTGTCTGTCTGTCTCTCTTTTTTCTTTCCTTCTTTCATATGTACACTTCTCATTCCCATGCTCCTCCTCCCAATCAAGGAAAGACCAAGCACTGAGGAGTGGGGTTAGCATCAATGAGATGGGGTCCCTGGAGGAGGACACAGGATTTCCTGTAAATTTGGGCCTGAGGAAGCTTTGATGAGAGAGCTGTAGGGAAAAGCTGTTTCTGGGTTGGAGCTTCTTTGGAGAAAAGAATGCCCTTTGATCTTGGAGACTTGTCTTTCCCCCGGGGGCAGATGAAAGCTCAGGCATTGTGTAGAACAGTGGTGTCTAAATTTTTGGCTTCCTTGGCCCACATTGGAAGAAGAATTTTGGACCACACATAAAATACACTAACACTAATGACAGCTGAGAGCTAAAAAAAGCTCCATACATAATTTTCGTAATGTTTTAAGGAAGTTTAACAAATTTGTGTTGGGCAGCATTCAAAGCCATTCTGGGCTGCATGTGGCTCATGGGCCACAAGTTGTACAATGTTAGTGTAGAATATGAGGCAGGCTGACTGGTAGAGAAGCTCCCTGGTTGGCAAGTTGAGGAGAAGGGACATCCAACAGGTGTGAAGAATTCTCTGAGTGTTCCAAGAACTTTTAGACTCGGGCAGCAGAGCTACCCTGAGGCAGAAATGGAGTGGGTGGTGGCTACTTGGTAGGCTCTATGGGGTTCCAGCAAGGATCCTTGTCAAGAATCAGTGGACCATTGATATCTAGGTTTATTTCTGGACTCTTAATTTTACTGCAACCTTTGCTTTCTATGGGGGAAAAGGCATTTGTTGATAATCTGTCCTCATAGGTAGCAGTAATGGCCATTTACTTTCTACAAAGTGTTTTTGCACAACTACTTTCTCTGCTCTTCACCACTGTTAGTACTTTGTGAGGTAATACTTACTGTCCCCATTTAACAGATGAGGAAATTGGCCAACAAAGGTCAAGTGACTTGCCCAGAGCTAAATAGCAGAGCTGGGACTGAAGCCCAGGTTTCTCAGATGCCAGAGCCTTTACTGTTTTTATTCCTTCCCAGTGTCCCCTAATTAACATTTGGATACCTCTTCTGGTTCTACAAGTGTTTGACAGACATTACTTCCTTTGTTTAGCTGCTTTAATTAAAAAATTAAAGTGAATTGTTTTCAATTGTTGGGAGCTTCTTTAATAGTAAAGGAGGAGAACAGGGGAAGTTTTGATCATCATCAAATGCCAAACCTTGGAACTCAGGCAAGGACCAGTGCAAAAAAATGAAAGATGAAAGTGAAAATCAGGGAGCAAAGTATTTGATTCATGAGGTGAGAGAACACTAGTGGGAGTATAAAATGGGGGTACTAAGGAAGAACCGTTATTATAATACTTAGCTAACTTTATTCAAATGAGACATGGTGTAGACATCCTGGAACATCAACCAAGTAAACCTAAATAAAATTCTTGACCTAGGTTCAAATGTGGTTGGTGACTTGTCCTGTACCTACTCCCTGAGTAGAATGCCCTAGAGTCTGCAGGGAGGCCCATATGTGCTGGCTGATGGAAGCCATTCTATAGGGAGTGAGGGCAGTGAGGCAAGGTCTATGAGCTGGCAGTCTTCAATAGGATCAGCTGGGAGCCACCATTTTCATAGTTGTGGCATCCTGAAAGGAAAAAGGGTGTCTTTATTCCCTGACCAGAGGTTCTTTGTAAAAAAGATCTTAAATGTTTGATGAAGTATTTGTTGACTGAAGCTATAAGGATTTGAGATGCCTCTTTCAAAAGTGATTATATCTTGTCATTTTCTCCTAATTCATATCTCTGATTTGGGGAGGAATAAAAGTGGCATTCTTGGGGGGAGTTCCCTGATGGTGTAGTGGCTTAAGGCTTCGGCGCTGGCGCTGTCAGTGCTGCGGCCTGGGTTCGATTCCCAGCCAGGGAGCTACCCACATACCAAAAAAAAAAAAAAAAAAAAAAAAAAAAAAAAAAGCAAAAAAAAAAAAAGTGGCATTCTTGGGAGTTCCCTGATGGTATAGTAGCTTAAGGCTTCGGCACTGGCGCTGTCAGTGCTGTGGCCTGGGTTTGATTCCCAGTCAGGGAGCTACCCACATACCAAAAAGCAAAAAAAAAAATGGCATTCTTTCCAAAGTCCACAATCATTGTCTCAGAACAGACTCAGTTTTGTCCAGACAATATTGCTTTCACTGTTTCCTGTACTACCCAGTAACCTTTATTTCACTGGAACTCAGAATAATACTGATCAGTAGTTAGGCTGACCAGATGTACCATTTTAAATGAGACAGAAATCAATGGTACTGTCCCATTTCAAATCGTACATATGGTCAACCTAGTCTCACCAGGCTAAATTCAAGGACTCAGTAGGTTGACCATACGTACCATTTGAAATGAGACCGTACCATTGTTTTCTGTCTCATTTAGAATGGTATGTCCTGTCAGCCTATCAGTAATAGGGGTCTCATAGGTTAAGCCCCAGAAATTTAACAGACACACACATTCTTATTTGTACACACAAATAGAAACAGTGCCCAAATTTATTGTAAAATCAGAATTATTGATTTAAAACATAACCAGAGCATTACTTGGGGGCCATCTCTTTTGCTACTTCCCTGCCCAACTCTTCACTTCACCTCCCTCTACTCCCTCATCCTCTCTGGTTGCTCTGCCCATTTTCTCTACAACCTCTACCTTTGACTTTCTTCTCTCTGTAGGTTTTCTGTGCTCATTCAAACTTTCTCGCATGTTTCACCTGTGTTTCTTTCTCTATAATAGTCAACTTTTATTCAAAGATTATTCTGGACCCCTGGCCTTGCTGAGCACACACACACACACACACACACACACACACACACACACACTTTTATATATAGACTTTACATTGTATGGTTGTTTCTCCATGATTAGGCTTCATTTATTTTCATAGAAGAACTGGTTTCATTTTTGCAAGAGTGAGAGCATGTGTTTTTAATTGACAGAAAGCCCAGAGAACATGATTTCTGGGATTTCCTTAAGGGTGAAATTTCTTCATAGAATTCTGGTGGAGAAGTAAGGGCATTTCTGGGCACTCTTCCTTTGTAAAGTGAGCCAACTCTTGGAATGGCCAAGATCTCAGCCCTCTCCTAAACACGAGAGAGGCTGACAAACATTTCTTTGGTTGTTTCTGAGCTGCATAATAACAATTGAGGTTTGTAGCTCTTCAAACTTTATAGAAATGTAAACATAATCCACTCTAAGGCAGAGAGCAACAGAACTGTGTTGAAACTTGCTGTAAGGGAATTTCTCCTGCCAACACCCCGACATGGTTAACTGTGCCACTGCCAAAGTCTGCCCACACATTTTTATCACTCGAGAGGAAGCTCTCTGTTAATGTGGAGTAGATGTGTACCAGAAACAAGACACATTGGTTTCACAGACAGCTCTTGTTTATCCACAGGAATGGAGGAAGTGTCAATGACGCGGAAAATGGAAATAACATTTGCCCCACACCTTGACCTATGTGACACTCAATAGGTATAAAAAGTAACAGTCTTATTTGGGAACTAATTAAGAGTGGTGATTTCTTTAGCTATGTTTTGGCCCTGTTGGGGGCAGGACTCACATCCTGGACAAGATTAGCTTTAACCCTTGAAGGACTACCCATACCACTATATAAAAATGGTATTCAATTCTTTCTGCATTGCTTTTTAAAAAAGGAACAGTATATTCTGTTTGGTTTTTTATAGTTTTTGTGTACTGCTAAGGTTTTGCCTCCAGCCTCTATGGCTGATGATAAATAGAGTTGTATGCCTGAAACCTATGTAATTCTTGCTAACAGATGTCACCCCAATAAGTCTAACAATAAAAATGAATTTAAAAAATAACTAAAAAAATAAATAAATACCCTTCCTGTCTACATAAAAGCTCCTTAACAAGGTTGGAATCTGCCAGAATCCTCACAAGTTCTACAAATGCTTTTCAATTCATCTCATTTCTGTCATAGCAAGAACAGTAGCCTGTTTTATAGTTTGTGTCTTATGTTTTTCCTTTTTCTTTTTTAAAAAAATATAAATAAATGATTTCACATTTTCTATAGGTTTGAATTTTTCAAAATAAATTGGGGGGAAATGACACAAGTAATACATATTAGTTTTGAAAACTTTGATTGTGTAACAGAAAGTAAAGAGTCTCCATTTACCTCCTAATACTATTCCAGTCCCCAGAGATAACCACAATGAACAGTTTGTTGTGAATCTTTCCAGATTAATTTCTTTTTATTGATAACATACATGCATATATAATTGTTTGGGTCTTTATTTTTACATAAATTGGCATCATGCTATATTAATATAACATGGCTTCCTTTTTAAAGACTTTATTTTTTTAAACTTGCAATGCTAGTCTATTTTGTTCTTTACATTTTGAAAGTGCAAAAAATAGTATTGAGTCAATTTAATTTCTTTTTAAATATTTGTCCTACGTATTTATAAGCCTTGAAGTTGTTTTAACAATTTCAAAAGTATTAAGAGTACTTTTCACAAGGTAGCACTTTTATTTAAAAAAATAATTATTGGAGTTCCCTGGTCTACAGCATTTCCTTCTGTTCCAAAGTTATGTATGTTTTGATTACTTTTGTGATTTTTTAAAAAAAAATTTCTGAAGGAAGCTGAGAGGCAGCAGAAAGACTTGATGACAAAAAAAACCCTAATCTTTCTTACTTTGTTTATCCCACATGTTCTTAAATCTAGACTAAGAACTATGCTTTAAAATAAACATGAGGTGCATCTGAAGGGGAAAGACATTTATTTCTCTGCTTTTCTATTATACAAGTAGTTTATAGAAACTACAAATTATAAAATTACACTGGCATTTGCAGTCCTGAAATTAAAAAGTTCTCAATTATGAGGGGTGGTCAAGAGATTTGTGGAATGGAAGGGAAGAAGGGTAAAAAAAACAAACTATTATCTTTTATTTTCAATATATTCAGTTTTAACCCTAATACACTTTTCATAGTTTTCAGTAAGTTTATTTATTTATACCCTTGGAAAAAAATATTTTGTTTTTGCCCTCAAATTGCAGCTTTAACCTCTTTGTCATCTGCAAATTTCTTTCCTTGAAGATGTTTTTTAATATTTGGGAACAAATAATAATCAGGCACAGCCAGGTCTGGACTGTAGGAAGGGTGATTTAACATTTGGAAGGCACAGTTGTAAAGAGTAGCCAATGCAACATTGTTCTTGTACACAGGTGCGTTGTTGTGCAAAAGCAGCAGCCCTTTGGTCCATTTTCCTCTTTTTTCTCCCTCACAGATTCTTTTAACTGTTTCAGCAGATTGGAATAGTACTCCCCAGTTATTATGATACCCTTAACCTTGTAATTGATCAGTAAGATACCCTCCATATCCAAAAAAACAGTAGCCATGATTTTTTTCCAGTCTATTACAACACCTTAACATTCTTAGGAGGTGGTATGCCCTTTTCATGCCACTGCATGGACTTCTGCTTTGACTCAGGCTCATAATGATGGACCCAGGTTTCATCTCCAGTGACAACTGGTTTAAAACTTTATCTTTATTGTCTTTTCAGAGGTCCAAAAACTGTCATGAACATTAGATGTGCTGTTTTTGAAGTAGCATGAACATTCTCTGTATTCATCTTGCACTGACTTTTGACATCCTTAGATACTGATGGAGAATATTTAAAATGGTTGTAGGTGATACTCCAATCATTTCTCCAAGCTGCTTTTTTATTCAATCTGGCCTCTTCCACTACAAGTTTTTCAATTTTTTTGGCAATGTCTGAGGTAGTGGCCTTAACAGGGCATCTGGATGGAGATCATCTTCAATTGACTCTCTCTGCCTTGATTGAAAAGGCTATGCCACTTGTAAACCATGGATTTCCTAGGGCAACAGTCCCCATAAGTCTTTAATATCTCTTCCAAAATGATTTGAGTATATTCCCTTGTTTTGTGAGGAACTTAATGATGGTGCAAAGTTCACTTTTATTCATACTTATTCAAAATTTATTCTTCACGTTTGACATGCTTCTTCAGCAATATCTGAAAGAACACAGATGCAAGTAGGCTGAAATTTGTCATATGTACTAATAATAAGTCACACAGTCAAACTGTGTACTTCCACCTCTTCAATAACCCCCCTTTCTGAGAACTTCTTGACCACCCCTCAGAATTTGTTTGTTAAACAGATGTATGTTTTTTAAAGTATGAGTCTTCTTTTACAAATAAAAGATTAAAATAGAAAATGTTTTCTATAATAATACATGTATTTTGGTTTTAGTTCTCCTGCTCTCAGATTTGAAGTTTACTTTTTTCTAGTACTTTATTCCTCCATGATCAATTTTTTTTTGTCTTTTCCCTCTCCAACTCATGCACATGTTGAGGTTTCTGTGAGAAATGGCCTTGCTGCATTGTGATTGGAGAAGATGTGAAAATTCTACACAAATATTTAAATTGTTTCTTTTTGTATATTTGAAGTTTTAGTTATCCTTAGATTCCTCTTCTGCTTCCTGAAGCTACATGAAGAATGACGAAGCCACATAAAGAATGCCATGACAGGTTTGAGGGCCACATCCTTCCCATTCTGTTCTGGGATCCTTGCTGCTTTCCCGTTTGTAGAAGGCATCCTCAGAGATTACCTCTTTGTCATACAGGCAATCAAAAAACATTCATAACAAACTCTCAGGTTGATCAGCTTTTACTATTGATGTTTATAGTGCATGAAGAGTTTGCAGTTCCTTCTCTATATCTGTGTCTAGGTACTTGAGTATGATTGGCACTCTCTGCTTGAACAACAGTGTCTACTCCAAAGGTAGAACAGTTGGTAATGATAGCTGCTTTACAAGTGACTGTCATCAAATCTCTAAGGAATGCAGGTGAACTAATCTGGCTTTCATCTAGATTAGCCTCTACTCGGTCAAAGATCTGTTCTCATTTGCTTTGTCCTCAATAATGAGTAGTTGAGTCACTTACATAGCTTGTCAGCAGAGAGTTCTTTCTTTGAAAGTCCTTTGGAGGAACAGGAACTGTCAGACCCTATAAAGGCCAATTCTGCTCCAAGAGAAAATTATGCATGTCTTCCCCTTCTGGTGAAAAGTTGTTCCAGCTGAAGTCAGCCTCCCTCCATAAATCTCCCACTTCCTTATGGCTCATTTGTTTGCATAGAAGTTGCAATATTTCAGACAGCAAGACCTCAGCTCTTCCAACAGGAAGGTTTGCTAAATTCTATGATAAGTTCTGTCATGGGATATTTCACCTTCTTTTAATGTGGAAATCACCAGTTCAGCAAGGTACAACCACTTATGGAAAATATCAATTGCCATGTCATCTGCCAATTATAATGTTTCTGAAAAACCTTTGAAAAATCCTGTTTGCTGAGTTTTTCTGACTGCACCAATTGATACAGTAATTGTCCCATGTGATCCCTGGTGATCTGGCTCCTTTCCAGGGTGGACTCCACTTCCATTCTCACAAACATGAAGCAGGCCCTGGACATTTAGCTTTTCCACACACTGCATGGCTTCCTTAAAATCACTAATGTGAAGAAATTCATCAGTTATCCATTTAGACTTCCTCTCCATCTCCTCTTCTGACATTGCAGGCTTGTCAGGGGCAAATGTTGCTGGAATTTCTGGTTTGAATACTAACTTCCTGGTTTTGTTTCAGTCAGCCTTAGTGCTGTTCCAGTCCACATCCATGCCTCCAGCAAGCTGTTTCATGGACTCTAGTATCTCTCTCCATTGCTCTTCTTGAGACTGATTGTCTAATAGGTCTTTTCTACTGCTGCCCCTCATGAAACTGTTTGGACAAGTTGTTGCAGATGGAAGGGGCTTGTAACATTCTTCTCCCTGGCCATCCTTCCACAACTGGTTAAGATCCATTGGGAATCAAACTCTAAAGGTGTGGATGATGTAGACCCTGAGATTGTTGGAGGTTGCAAAGCAGAGAATCTGTTTAAATTGGAAGCCTTTGACCATGGCATCAATCTCACTTGCCTTTGTTCCACCACTACTGCCTTTTCCACAACTGCCTGGCTATTTTGGGCTAGGTGATTTTCAGGAATTTTGAGGAGTCCAGAATGTGACTATTCTTGGCTCCCTGTACTGTGTTCTACCCACCTTCATCCACTCTCTGGACTTCTGGTCTTCTCTTCTCTCTGGTCATGAGCTCCTGAACCTTTCTTTGCTCTTCTTGTTCTATTTTAGCCTCTTTGTGAATCTATTCAATAGTTTTAGGATCTTGATCTGTTCGTCAAGATACCCAATTGCACGGCCTTAGGTCTATCACATCTTGAAGCATAAATCAAATCCTATAGGAGATTTTTCTTTCTTTCACAATTTTCACATCTGATTAAAGTATTGGTCCATGAGTGGCTTTGCTTTCTCAAAACCCAGGTCTTTGCCACTGGTGGTGAATAGGTGACATAGGCATTCTAGAGATTCATCATGGATTCTTTAGCAATCTCTCATCCTCTGCTCTGGAGCACTGGCAGCCTCAAGTTTTTATTGCTTCTTCTCAAAGACATCATCACATGCTTTATCTTTTTCAAACTCCTTCTGGCAATGGTTCTATAGCAGCTTCCAGAAATTCAGCTTGTCTCCCATGTGTACTTTCAGAATTACTAGACATCAACACATGTTTGCATAAGTCACAGAGAAAACGGGTTCAACAGCCTTCTCAAAGACCAGGTCAGTGACTCCTTTCAGTGCTCCTCTGTGTCAATACTAAATCCTGACACTTGCTTCATCAGTTGGTTGAACATCTGTGGTGTCAATGTATTTAAGATACTTGAAACTTTTCTAAAAAGTTGCTGGGTTTTAATATTTTCAGGATCCTCAGCTTGGCTGTTTCATTTTTGGTTTGGTTTCCAGGTATTCTCTGCCTGTTTTAGGTGCACACCTTCTTTAATAGGGACTGTGATGATCTTCCTGGGCTCTCTTCTCTGGCCAGGTTGAGATCTCCATGGTCCAATGTTCAACAAAGGTACACCTCTTCTACCAGGGGTTTATTTTCCAAAATTTGCAAAGGCTGGAGTAAAATCTGGTCCTAAAGACAAAATCTGAAGATCCAGGGTTCACATTGGCAATTTGGGTTGGTTGATCTTGTCAAGAACCATATCACTAATGAGAAGGAGGACCTCTGGTTTCTGTATACAAGCTGGCATAAACAAATGTCCAACAAAGTTCCCCATCATACTGCTTTTTGCCTTCAGTATCAGCAGGCTTCCAGGATTTTGGTTTAAATGGGAATGTGACCCCTTCACCAAAACTATCAGTGAATCCCTGAATTAGCATCTGTTGCTTCGTCTTCAGAAACACTCTCAGTACCATTATGTATAGGCTCAGCTTCTTCTCCATTTTTTTCCCCACAGCTTTCACTTTCTTTTCTTTTTTATTCTTTTCTTTCTTTTTTTTTTTTTTTTTAAGTCTGAGTAGTCTCTTTCAAGATGAAACCCTTGGCTCATTTTATTCTGTTTGGATTCAAGTGCTTTGTCACCTAAAAGCTCCTCTTCAGCTTTAGGTTCCAATTCTACTTCTAACAATTCTTCATTGGTTCAGGTCCAACCTTTTGGGTTCTTCCACATCTTTGGTGCAGTTATAGCTTTCTGAGCTAGGACAGGAGTCTTTCTTGAACTTAGGATCTGAGACTCCACAATCTGTTCTGTTTGCTCATCTGCTTCAACCTCTATTTTGTTCTGAATCTCTTTCACAATTTCACTAAGGCAAGTTCTTACACTGTCATCCTCTTCTATGTAAAGACTCTCTGCACTGTGGTGGGAGCACTAGCAGTACTAACATTAGTGGCAGCAACAGGAACAATGACTGCTGTGGAAGAAAGAGAAGCTGGAAGAGTTGGAGGAGGTGGAAAAAAGGAAGGGACTGTGGAAGGAGTGATAGGAGCTGAAACACACTCCACCTTCATTACTTCTGGAGGATTTTCCAGAATCTCCAAGTGTCAATGGCAATACCCCCTGTTTTACTAAGTCCACAGCTCTCCATGGCTGGTAATTTTTCATTAACTCTATTTATTTCATTAATTATGTTAGTACTATAAATCAGTGGAGTATCTTTAGCTGCTACACTACAAGGTTTCTTGCATATATTATCAGTAACATCTGTTTGTGAAGGATCTGATATTTCTGTGCAAGATATTGGGCTGGGTATAGAAACTGTGTCTTCTTTTGAGGAGGACAGTTCACATCTGAGCAGTGATGAATATTGTCCAGCTACTAAAAACAGCATAGATGGGGGGATGCAATTGTACTTTGAACAACTGGAGAAACAGTGGTCAGTGATGGAGGCAGAGGAAGCTCTGGTATAGATTCTACTGCAGTACTCTCAGGTATCTGGCCACTTGTTTTCTTCTTCTTTCCACTAAGGACTAGCCTAGGTACTGGGGAAAGAGACTTTAACTCTGGATCTAGTTTTGGCTTCTCTTGCCTCTGGTCACTAGCTGCAGTGATGGGTGCTGACATTAAGATGAATGCTCTCCATAGTCCCATAAACCACAGAGCTGTGTTTGGGAACCTGGCTGGGCAGCTGAGGAGGAGTCAGTGTGGATGTGGGTCTCCCTATGGGTGAAGTAGGATTTCTGCTGCCACCTCTAGATATAAATCTCCTTTGTTATGTCTTTACCTCCCTGGTTTGGATTCTGAATTCTTACTGGTTTTTTTTTTCTCTCTCTCTCTCTTGGCTAGAGGGGGCTGCTGCTATATAGGCACTATGATACACTGGCTAACTTGGGTGAAAAAAAATTGTTCCATAAGCATTGGGGAAGTCTCCAAGTCCTGGCCCAGGACAAAAAGGACTTGGCCCCAGGGATTGAAAGGGATTCTGTTGTGGGGGCCCAACACAAGGAGGGCCACTATGATGGTACTGTGGTCTATAGTACTGAAGCCCCTGGGGCACTGTGTATGGCATGGGCAAAGGGTTAACCATCATGATGTGCTGATTGGCCCGGCATACTGCAGTGGGTATCTGTGCACCGGGATGAATAGGACTGCTATTCATGATGGTAGCTCTAGGAGGCTGTATTTGAGGCCTCTGGAAAAAAATGCAGTATTTTATTCAGCCTCTTCCAGCCAAGGACCTGTAAATGGGAGTCTGTTCCAAAACCTCTTCCACTCCCAGTTGTCTATGCAATGTATTGGCACTGCTCTGCTGGATGGAGAACAGGTTTGAGGTTATGAATTTATTGTCTGAGGGGCTTGAGGGTATACTAGCATGGTTAGACCTGCATTCTGTCCAGGGGAATAAGGGGTTTGAGAGAGTCCAGAGGACAATGCATGCCCCAGGGGCATTGCCACAAGATTTGGATGCCCCTTGTTTAGAGAGGGGAAGGGGTCAGGGATCCTGGCTGTCTTGCTACTTGTGTTACCCTGCTGTACAGTGCTGAGACAGTAGGAGTGAAGATTCAATCCTTGAGAGGCAGAAGCACATGGTCCTCTAGGGATTTTGGAGGTGCCTGGGTCTGGAGGGCCTTCATGTTCCATTGAGGAGAGGCCTCTACTGCTGCTGCTGCTGCTGCTGCTCCAGTGCCAGGTTCATTCCTGCTGCAGCTACTAAGCCTTTCAAGGCAATATCCTAATGAGCCTGTGGTGGGGGGTCTTTATCCCCCTCCCTGGGGGAAGTGGCACCATTCTTGTGGCAGGGCTGAAGCAAAGCCCAGTGACTTTATTTTTTAGAGCATTTTAGGTTCACAACAAAATTGAGAGGAAGGCATAGCTATTTCCCACATATGCCCTGCCCCCATATATTATCAACATCCCCCTCCAAAATGGTACATTTGTTACCAAGGATGAACCTGCAATTAATGCATCATAATCACCCAAAGCCCAGTTTACCTTATGGTTCATTCTTTCTGTTGTACATTCTATGGATTTGTACACATGTATAATGGGATGTATTCATCATTATAACATCATATGGAGTATTTTTACTCCCTTATAAATACTCTGTGATCTATCTGCCTATTCATCCCTCCTCCCAGCCCTAACTCATAGCAACCACTGATCTTTTTATTGTCTCCAGTGCTTTGCTGGTGGTTTGTTTTTGTTTTTGCTTAACAATATATCCTAGACAACTTTTTTCTGTCACTATATTGTTTATCAATAGCTGTATGGTATTATGTAGTATGCATGTCCCACAGTTTATTTAAATGTTTTCCTAGTGATGAACATTAATGTTTTTTTCTGATGTGTGATTTTCTACAGAACCCAACTCTCCCAGCACTGAATTGTTCTGTTGAGAATGCCCATCCAACTGTTTCTTACTATGCTCGTCCTCAAGTGGCATCCTACAATACCTACTACCATAGCCCTCCTCACCTGCCACCATATTCTGCTTATGACTTTCAGGTATGTTTTGAGAAAAAGGAAAAGAACTCTCCAGTACCCTTACTCTCACTCATGTTCTCTTATTCTCTCCCTAATCATGGAACCTCCCTAATGTGTATGGGGTAGCCAGGCTCTCTATCCCTGATGGCCTTCAGCAGCCTGTGGGTACCAGTGAGTAGCATAAAGATTATGTAGGCAAGAAATAAAAGAATAGATAGGAAGGGTGAGAAAAACACAAGAGGAAAAGAAACAGAGAGATAGAAAGATAGGGGAGAGAAGGAAATAATATCAAGGTTTCCCAAATTGCCTTGACCTACACCAAAGAGAAGATGGTGCTCATTAGTACCTCACCATGAACCTCTGTCCAACAGTGGCTTTTTTCATTCTTCTGCCACATGGAGGGGCCAAGTCCTGCTCCTTAGTACAAGGACGGTCTGAGCTACACAAGGTTTTAAATAAAATCTGTAAGTTTTTTTTTTTCTCCAGACTTCCTAACTAGGACTACACAGTGAAAATATATTTTCATAACAATCTCCTCCCCTTTATTGTCCTATTATAACATAGGTCAGGAATAATATTAGCAAATTTGCACTTTTCCCTTTTTCTTTTGAGCTGAGTTTAAAGCACAAGAAAGCAGAATGAAAAAAGGCCCTTAATTAAAAGGCATTTGTTGTGTGTAGAGCATTGAACTGGGCATTTTGGGAAAACAAATAAAATGGTACTTTAGGTATTAACAGTGATTGTAAACCCTTGACCACAAAGAGTGAGATTATATTACTGGATTTGCCAAAAAGTCATTGTGTTTTATGCTACTAGATGGATATGCATGTCTTAAAATATAACTAACTTCATTCTAACCCAGGAATTCATTATGATACTTGAAAGCTGACGGTTCAAGCTTGTTTTAAAAAAAGAAAGTGTATGATTTTGTTGACAATTATTTACTTGGTGTTGATTTCAAAATGGAATATCAAACGAACATTTTTGTCATATTTGGCTTTATTATTTCCAAAAAGAAAAAAATGCCGTGTAAACTCATAAAAAGTTAATTGCTGCATATGGTGAAGATGTTCTAAAACTATGGCTGTGTCAGAATTGGTTTTCTAAATTCCGTTCTAGAGATTTCAATGTCAATGATGTACCAAACTCAAGAAGGCCAATTGAAGTTGATGATAAGAAAATAAAGGCAGGGGAGTTCCCTGATGGCGCAGTGGCTTAAGGCTTCGCTGCTGGCGCTGTCAGCGCTGCAGCCTGGGTTCGTTTCTCAGTCTCAGGGAGCTACCCACATACCAAAAAGCAAAAAAAAAAAAAAAAAAAAAAGGAAAAAGAAAATAAAGGCGGTGATTGAATCCAATCAGCATTTAACAAGTGATGAGAATCTTTTTTTTAGTGTTAAATTTATTAGGGTGACATTGGTTAGCAAAACTTACATAGGTTCCAGATGTACAATTCTATAGTGCATTATCTATGTGTTACATTATGTGTTCACCACCCAGAGTCAGTTCCCTTTCCTTCACCATATATTTAACTCTCCCTCCTTCCTCTCCCACCCTTTCTCCCATTACCCTCAGGTAACCACTAAGCTACTTACTGTGTCCACAAGTGTTTGATTCTTTGTTGTTTTCACTTTTATATTCCACATATGAATGAAGTCATATGGTTCTTGGTTTTTTCTGTCTGGCTTATTTCACTTAGGATGATGACCTCAAGGTCCATCCATTTTTCCCAAATGGCAGTATTTCAACTTTTCTTATACCTGAGTAATATTCCATTGTGTATATGTACCACAGCTTCTTTATCCAGTCATCTGTCAAAGGGAACTTTGTTTATTTCCATGACGTGGCCACCATGAATAGCACTGTGATGAATACTGGGGTACATAATACATAAGTCTTTGCAAACTAAGGTTTTCAAAAAATTTTTGGTAGCTACTCAGAAGGGGGATTGTTGGGTCATATGCTAACTCCATTCCCAATTTTCTGAGGAAGCTCCACACTGTCCTGCGTAGTGGTTGTATCAATTTACATTTCCACCAGTAGTGTTCAGGCTTCCTTTTTCTCCACATCCTTTCCATCACTTCTTATTCCTTTTCTTGTTGATAATAGCTATTCTAACAGGTGTAAGGTGGTATCCCATTGTGATTTTGATTTGCATTTCCCTGATAGCTAATGAAGTTGAGCATTTTTTCATATGTCTGTTGGCCATTTGTATGTCTTAGTGAGTTTGTTCAGGTCCTCCACCCACTTTTTAATTGAATTGTTTTTTTTTTGTTGTTGAGTCATATGAGTTCTTTATGTATTTTAGATTTTAATCCCTTGTCAGATGTGTTATTTGCAAATATTTTGAGAATCTTAACATATCAAAATCAAGTGCTGAAAACCATTTAAAACAACTGTGATTTGTTAGTAAGCTCAATATTTGGATATCACATGAACTGAAAAATTCATCTCACTGAGCATATTAACATTTGCAGTTCACTTGAAATGGAAAGAAACCTATTCATTTTTGAAATGTATGATAACAGGTGATAAAAAATGGATTATTTACAGTGACGCTGAATGAAAAAGATCATGGAGCAAATGTGATGAACCTACTCAATGCACTTCAAAAGCAGATATTTATCAAAGAAAGTTTATGCTGTCAATTTGGTGGGATTTCAAAGGTATTGTGTATTTTGGGCTGCTTCCCAGGCACCAAATGATTAATTTGGATGTGTTCTGTCTTCATTTGGATAAATTAAATGATGACATTAAACAGAAACATCCAGAATTGATAAATCACAAAGGTGTTGTCTTCCTGCAGCTAACATTAGACCACATACAAGTTTGGTCACTCATCAAAAGTTGTTGGAGCTTGGATGGGATTTGTTACCACACCCACCATATTTGACAGACATTGTACCATCAGACTACCATTTGTTTCATTCTTTGCAAAATGCCTTGAATGGTAAAACATTTACCATTGATAAAGATATCAAATCTTTCTTAGAACAGATTTTTGCTGAAAAAGAGAAATATTTTTGAATGTGGAATCATTAAATTGCCTGAAAAATGGCAAAAGATAATTGAACAAAATGGACAATAAATTGTTGAATAAAGTTTTTGTTTTCCATAAAAATATCACCTTTCATTTACTTATGTAAAAAAAAATGCAATGACTTTTTGGCCAATTCAATAAAATCTGGTTAATTCAAAAATTGGGGACCAAAGAAAGTATCTTTGAAGGGAAGCTTATAATGAATTTACTTCCCTTGACTAAGAGCCCATAAATGCTTCAAGGGGACATAAAACCATGAATATTTGGCAGTGCTTACAATTAAACAGCTAGTTTAGAAATGCAAATATCAGTTCCAGATTAACAAAACAAATGAAACTGAAAAACCCCACTTAGTTAAATAATGTGTATGGTTTAGATACAGTTTGGGGAGGTCTAGGACTCTTTATTGCAATAGTAATACAGTTGACCCTTGAACAACACAGGTTTGAATTGCGCGGGTCCATTTATACATGGATTTTTTTCAATAAATACACAGTCAACCTCTGTACATCAGGGTTTTGCATCCACAGTTCAACCCACTGAAAATTGAAAACAGTATTTTTGATCTGTAGTTGGGAATCTGGAGATGTGGAGGGCCAACTGTCTGCATTGTCCTATTCCATTTTCTGTAAGGAACTTGAATATCTAGGGATTTTGGTATCTGTGTTGGGGGATGTCCTATAACCAATCCCCTGCAGATATCAAGGGACAACTGTACATATAGTGGGAATGTGGACTTGTTCACTGCTATAAAGAACAATATTAGAACAAAGAGGGATCCATTAAAGCTTGGAAAAATAATATTAGAACTTGTTTTAATGCCTATATATTCACAGACAGACAATTCAGGGAACTTGTTAACCAAATAGATGATGTAGACTGGAAAACACAAATATGTTCAAAAAATGCATAGATAATTTCAGTAATAAGAGAGGTAGAAAAGTAATGCTTTAAGAGAATGCAAGGATGTTGAAGCTAACACAAGGATGTTCACCATTCTCTTGGGGCCCCTATAATAAAAAGTCATCCTGGGATAGAGGGGCCACACATGGGTTCAGCCAAAGAGGCCACCTCAATTTTATTATATCAAAGTAAACTATATTGATTATATTGTCTTTAGGAATGTTCACTTTATAATAATCTCCTTAAGTAGCAGCAGTAATCTCCCTGGTGACTTTTGCTGCGAACTTTAAGATAGGAAGCCCCTCTTTAGGGTATGGAAACATCTCTCTCTCTCTGTCATTCCTCATTCAAACACTACCCTCAGGGATGAAACAAGATTGACAATGCCATTGGTGACTCAGGCTGTTGGTTTCAGTTCAATGTTTATTCTGTGTTCCCATGTGCCAGGCACTCCACTAGGACCTGGATAGACAGATTGAATGAGACTTAAGTCCTGTGTTATGAATAAGACATAGTTTCTAGACTTGAGGGCGTGGTTGAGGACAGCAACATGGACAAAAAAGTAAATAGACTATTACCCAGAGTGCTATGGAAACTCAGAAACAGGGTACTTAACCCAGCAAGGGATCCAAATCTAGTCACCTCAACCAGACCTACACTGTGGGCTGATAGCAGGATCTTCAGTGATTTGTGGAAGCCTCTCATTTTTATAACAGCTCTTATTCATTGAGCACTTACTATGTACAAAACATTGTGCTAAGTGCTTTACATATATCATCTCACTTAGTCCTTCGAGGGAAATACTCTTGTCACATATGATTTTTTTTTCTGTCTGGCTTATTTCACTTAGAATGATGATCTCAAGGTCTATCCATTTTGTTGCAAATGGCAGTATTTTATCTTTTCTTATAGCTGAGTAATATTCCATTGTATATATGTACCACAGTTTCTTTATGCAATCATCTATCGAAGGGCACTTTGGTTGTTTCTATGTCTTAGCTATTGTGAACAGCACTGTGATGAACATTGGGGTACATAAGTCTTGCGGACTAAGGTTTTCAAATTTTTGGCATAGATACCCAGGAGGAGGATTGCCAGGTCATATGGTAACTCCATTCCCAATTTTCTGAGGAACCTCCATACTGTGTCATTGCCATTTTTAAGATGAGTTGACTAAATCATGGAGAAAGTAAGTGACTTCCCCAAAGTCACAGAGATGGTAAAGGGAGGAACAAGGATTTGTATCTAGGTCTGTCTCCAGAGATGGGCTTGAGGAGTCTGGAAAAGCTGTGAATCTGAGCACAGCATTGATCTTTCCCCCCATGAATTTTAGAATATTTATACTTTCTACTGGTTTAAATTATGGACTTCCTAATCATGACTCAGAAAAGGGTCTCTTATTACATTATTAAATTACTCTCCACTACAGAGGTTCCTGGGACACTTCCTATAGTTCTCCATTATTTTGCTAGGTTTAAACTGTCTTTTAAATTTCCTTTTCAGAGACTTTATTGCTGTATAGTGGGATTTTGAGAGGTATGTTAAGTGATTTGTTTCCCTCTAGAACTTAAATGGTGTTTCATTTTAGTGTTTGGGTTGAGCTGTCTTTTGTCACCAAGTTCCATTCCCTTATAGTTTCATAGGAGAAAAATGCCAGTCTTTACTCAAGAAAAGAAAGGTTGAGGGAACATCTGCTTTTGTTCCCAGATAAATAGAAAACAGCCAGCAAAATGTATACCAGCTCTCACAATAAAACCACCAGAAGCACGGATCTCCCTCCCCTTGCTCCCCATGGGAAAAAAGAAAGCAATAGCTACCTATGCTCTTCTCAGATTGTAAAAAGACCCAAAGTATACCAGGAAAACTGACCTTTCTAGACTTTCTTCTGAATGACTATCCCATTCAGGTCATTTACAAATAGGACTATTTATGTGACTTACAGTTTAAAGACTTCTGATTTGTTTTTACTCCAGGCTGATAAAAGGAAGAGGAAAATGACTTATATTTTGTTTGAACCTCTCAAAGCTATGCCTTTACTGGGTAGTTGTCCAGTTAGGAAGCTTAGGAAACATTTCTTGTGGTCAGACATGAGTGAGCACTTCTGGTCAGCTGGCCCTGAGGATGCTGTGAGTGCTCAACTTTGAGAAACAGGACTCTTCCAAACATTAGGCTCCAAGGTGTTATTGCTTCTAATGAAATCTGAAGCATCCCCTGAAGCATGAAGGAAATAAGCTGAGACTACCTTCGCCTCCCTGCTCACCTCCCTGACACACACTTCTTTTGCCCCTCACACTCATTTCCTCGTTACCTGTCTTTTGCTTTCAGTCAAGTAGTCCAAAGTCTGTCTGGTCTAAAGCACTGGCCCCACGCTCATATTTCACTCTACCGTGAACTGGTCCCTTTCCTGTCTATTTGGTGAATTGCCAAGTTTAGCTTGTAACAAAAGTCTCAGCCTATGCAAAATGTAAGCACCTCTCCTTATGCTCTTTATTCAGTCATATGAGGGTACATTAGGTTTCATCCTAGCCATTAAAAATGACTCATTATAAATTGGACCTATTTAATGAAAGGATTGCTTTAATCCTGGGGGAGGCAGGGTATGGCAAATGTTGCTGAGAGCCTTAGAAGGTGTTGCTGCTGTCACTCAACTTTTGTTCTTTATTTTCCCTCTTCTGCCAAGATTTCCCTTTCCTCTCCTGCTTTCTCTGGTTTTTGATCCTCCCTTATTTCTATTCCTTTTAGCCACTCTTCATTACATCTCTCCTGGCTTTGCATTCTGGGGTAGGAATAGAGATCGGGAATGCAAAAGAACCAGGAGAGCCTGGATTTTCCCCCAGGGACACAGCATCTCTTGCTGGTCATCTTTATCCCTTGGCCAGGTCCAGGGCTTTTTTTCAGTCACTGCCTCACAGTGCTTCTGAAGAGAGAAGCCTGCTGTGCCAGAAATGCACATTGGTTTTGAAGAGTGTAGGTCAGCTATCCAACAGAAAGGATGCTTTTCTTGCTTTGTGGTGCACAAGGATTCAAAACCCTGTTCTTCTGAGCTGCCTGCCCAGTAGTAAAGTAAACTTTTAGGCAGGAACCAAAATGTACCTGGCCAGCTCCCCAGCAGCAATAAAGGCAGATCTTTCCCAAGATGCCTGCCTATTGCTAGGAAATTATGCACTGGTACTGTGCTTCCCCCACTGCCCACCCACCACAACCCAAACGCCAAAGGTGTTTGGACAGCAGTCAGTGAGATCCCTAGTTCTGCCAGGAGCCCTTCAATTTTATCCTAAAGACTCTACATCATCAAGAAGTGAGAATCATCCTAACCCCTTCCCTCCAATACTTACCAAACATGAAACTGAGGAGTGAAAACCGAAGGCCATTGTACCATCATCCCTTTTTATTACCAAAGTGTCCAACTGCTACCCACAGCAGTTGCTGCCCACAGAAGCCTTTTAATGCCCCTCAGGACAGAACTGCCCTTACCTCTCCTGTAGGAAACTCGCCCCTCCCTTCTGTGGCTGGGAACACTTAAAACCGGCTTCTAACACTCATCATCCTGGAGTGAGATTTAGAAAGTCAGAGTACCACACCACCAGCACAGAGATAATGTCCATGGTGGATTTTTGCTCTCATCTCTGATTAAGAGTCAGTGTTCTTAGTTGAAGAAAGCAACTAAGTAGGTACTCAATAAATGCTGAATGACTAAGAGGGAGGGAGAGGAGAAATAGTACTGGGGTATGGAGTTGAAAACTAGGAAATCACAATACTGATGTCAGGAGCACACATTTTCTTGGAGGGAGGAGAAAAACTGGGATTTTAGAAAGGAATCTGTCTTGTCTCAAGTCACTTTGCATTAAATGGCTCTGCAGCTTCTATGACCCTATCATTCCTTCACTCAGGGTCAAATAATGGGTGGAGTGGGGGCTGAGGGGGGATGGTGGCAGCTACAATCTCTTCTCAGTCGTAACATTGTGTAGTTAGGGGCAGATATTTCAGTGTCTTAAGCAAGACCTAAAAACCTGGATATACCTTTCTAAGGAGTGCAGAGGTCAGGACTGGAGATAGGGAAAATCAACCACTGATCTCCGGCTCCAGAAACCTCATGTCAAGGCTGAATCTAGATTGCTCCATGCAATCTACTCAGACTCTGGCCAGCAGAACAAAGTAAAGGTATGACCTTCTCAGCACTTGAACTCTTGAGAAATTTTGGTGTAAGTGGGTCTTTTCTTTTTTTTTTTTAATACTCATTCTTCCTAGAGTTGAGACACAACAGAAAACTACAGCTCTCCAGCCCAGTTTGTTGGCTTATGTATGCTCTTCCTGAGAGCCTAAAACTGGTCTCTTGCTTCTTGCCATCCCTATAGCTCCCTCCAGCCTTTAGGCCTCAGCCATGTTCCACCACTAGAGCAAGGCAGCAATCCCCACAAGGTGTGACTGTATTTTCTGAAAATCAATTTTGTTTTTTTATTATTAAATTTGTTGGAGAATAGAAATCATTTTTAAAGGAAACATTCCAAGTTCATCTTATACACTCCTGAAGTTATAATAACTCATTTAACATTTATAATCTCCTACTTGCTAATCTCTGTTCTGAGATCTGGGAGATAAAGTAATGAACAAACCAGGCCAAATCTCCTTGAGCAAGAAAGTCAAAAGGTCAAGGATGTAAGAGGGCTAGGGAAAAAGTGGAAAATGACTCCTAACATGCCAGTTTACTGGGTATTTCTTAAATCCAAACTTAAGAAATTCAAGAATTTCTTAGGCAGGAACCAAACTATACCTGGCCTGCTCCATAGATGCAACAAAGCCACATCTTTGCCTGCCTGTTCATAGGAAACTATGCACTGGTACTGTGGGCCTCTCCACACACTAAACCCAAACCCCAATGGGTGGACTGCAGCCAATGAGCTCCCTAGCTCCCTTCCCCAAAACCACCAAAATTAGACAACACAAAATAAAATTGAATCCTCAGTGTCTCTGCAACCTGACAGATAGCTTCTCCTTCTTATCGTTAGTATTCCCACTTCCATGTCTTTGTTCCTCTTTGCTTTCCACCCTACCCTGCCTTTGGAGGTGGTGGGCTACAGTTAAGATAAAGTCAAAATTGTTAGACTTAAAATTAAGACCACAGATCCAAAAAGTATTTAACCTCTCCGATCTTAGTTTTTTGTTTGTTTTGGAATTCTGTGATATATTCTTGAAGCAAAGCTTTCCCAGATATTAATGACTTAACCTCAAATGTTCTTAAGGCCCAAACTACCTTTTTGAAGACTAGTTGAGATGCTGTTGCCATAGGTCAAGGAGAGGTATTGAAAGCTTGAGTTATAAACATGGAAAAGGGGTTCAAAGGGAAGGGTAAGATATCTCTGTAAGAGCTTCACTGCCTGAGTAACTGAGAAAAAGTGGTGTCATCCCAGTTCCATGTCCCTCATTAACTTTGTGAGGTTTTAGCTCTTTGTTGTTCCAAACAAATAAAATTGGCCTGTATCCATTTTAACATAACTGACTTTGGGGAATTGCAACCTCACTGCCCAAACTGATGTTTTATTTTCATTACACAGCATTGTGGTGTCTTTACATCCTCCCCTCTCTCTGGACTTTCTGAAGAGCCCCAGTCTGCCTCCCCTTCACCCAGCTACATGTGCTCCTCAAGCGCACCACCCCGTTACTCTCCACCCTACTACCCACCTTTTGAAAAGCCACCACCTTACAGCCCCTAAAGAGGAATGTCTGTTTCTATTGGGATTATTGTGGCTTCTTTATTTCTGCCTTAGTGAAGTGTATAGGGTACACAATTTAAAGTGTGATTCTTATGCATAATTTCAAGTTTTACAATGGTCTACCAGGCTAGAAAAGATAGGAATGAAGCTTATTCATTGTCAGTGCTGAGCAGGGGTGGCTAGGCTGAACCCAGGACTTTTGAGAAGGGCAGCTCACACAATCTCAGCAAGGCTGGGGAGCCAGCCTAGTAAGAAGCTTGTCATGTTTGGATGTGCATTAGCCCATGGCTCTGTCTCTGTATTCAGCAGAAGCATGGTTGCCATCTGCTTCATTTTGTATAAGTATGTGTGTTGGCCTCAGCCCCTTGGCAGATTGCCATGCTAGTACCTCAGTTGAAATACCTGGCTTTTAAGCCCTATCTTTCCCTACCACCAATGTTAGTTGCTAAGAAAAATTTCCCAGATGATGGAGCTACACAGTAGTTCCAACACAGAGAATTCTGGCTGATTTTGTTTTCCTGTGTCTGGATGTTGAAAAAAAGCTGCCCATAGTTCTTACTCCCTTTGTTCTCTGTATCGTTAAAATGGCTGTTGTGATGATTCAGCTCAGCTTTTGTTATGGTACCTCTGAGAGGGAAAAGTGCAATATTCCCTCAAGTAGTGGGGAACAGGATTCATTGTTCTAGAAGCACTGAAATACACAGAGCAAAATGTGCGATGTTTTAAGTAGATCTGTTATACATCTGATAATTTATGAGACAGGCTCCACTACCTGTTGTGGTACAAAATATGAGGTCTGACAATTAAGTTTGCAAACTTGCCACCGTGTGCTTACCTTGGCAGCACTGTACAAACAATTCAATAATCTTGGTATTTCTGCATCTCACAGTTGTGTTTGTGTTGATGTGTGGTGGTGTCTTGCTAAGTGGAGTTCATTATTGTTTTTGTGTGCCATTGCGAGAATGTTGGAGCTTGAATTGGAGCAATGAACAAACATAAAATTTCTTGTTAAATTTGGCAAGAGTGGAGGTGAAATCAGGGACATTAGTCCAGGTTTATGAGGATAATGCCATGAAGAAAGCAGCAGTGTACAAATGGGTTAAACATTTTTCTGAGGGAAGACAAAGTGTCACAGATGAAGAGAGGTCAGGGTGGACAGTAATAAGCAGAACAGACAAAAATATTGCAAAGTCATTGAATTGTGCATTGAAAATATCGACTGCCTGTGAGAAGCATAGCAGACTAAGCAAACATTGATAATAAAGTTAGAAAAAGCTTAACTGAAAATCTTGGCATGAGAAAGGTATGAGCAAAAATGATCCCAAAGGAGCTCACTGATAAACAAAAGCAGAGTCAAGTTTGCCAAGACCTTTTGGAGAAGCAAGATAATGTTTTGGGTCGTGTTATCACTGGTGGTGAAACACGGGTGTACCAATACGACCCTGAAACAAAGCATCAAAGTGCACAATGGAAGTCAGTCAATTCTCCATAACCAAAAATATTCTGTCTGTCGAAATCAAGAGTCAAAACGATGTTGCTAAACTTTTTTGATATCAGAGGGATTGTTCATTATGAATCTGTACCAACTGCACAGTCAACCAAGTATACAATTTGGAATTGCTGAAAAGACTGTGTGAAACAGTTAGAGGAAAAGGACCTGAACTTTATGTCAACTTAGGACTTTTGCATCACAATGCACCAACTCATATGGCACTGTCTGTGAGGAGTTTTTAGCCAGTACACAAATAACAGTATTGGAACATTCTCCCTATTCACCTGATCTGGCCCCCAGTAACATTTTTCTTTACCCAAAGATAAAAGAAATATTGAAAGGAAGACATTTTGAGTACATTCAGGACATCAATGGTAATACAATGACAGCTCTGATGGCCATTCCAGAAAGACAGTTCCAAAACTGCTTTAAAGGGTGGACTAGCTGCTGATGTTAGTGCATAGCTTCCCAAGGGGAGTATTTTGAAGGTGACTAGTGATATTCAGCAATGAAGTATGTAGCAGTTTTTCTAGGATTTGAGTTTGTGAACTGAATTGTCAGACCTCATGTTATTTGCTACAGGAGATATAAATCTTATGGTTAAACCTCAGTTGAAAATGCTAGATTAGGTTCTTGGGTAGTGATATGAATTGTTATTAATCTATATGAGTATTTAATCTTCAAATATTGTGCTTCAACCCGAGCAAACTGCACATATCCTACACCTGACCCTAAATGAATCACCTGTATTTTAATGCCACTACTCTTATCAGTCCCTTTTTCTGTTGAGACCAATCATAACAGCATTCAAGATTAAGTGTTACAATGCCACTGTAAGTATGCAAAAACCTCAAATGTAGCTGACTTGGTAAATTCTTAAGTGTTATTGTACATTTAAAATCCTTCTGGCACATTGTTGTAGGTATCTATACAGTTCTTAGACATAGCTTTAAATGATCAACCTGATGGATTTAACACTTTAGCACCCATGCCTTCACTTCAAAATGAACAGTTTCATTTTGATTTATGTTAACCTGAGAATTGATTGACTTAAAGGATGATTGATAATCCTACATGTGTGTAATGTAAAAGTACAGGGGCTATAGGAGGGTACCTAATTAAGACAGTTCTCCAAACAAAGAATACATACCGGAAAATTTTCCAGTCAATTTCGCTACCTCCTGACTTGATGGATTAGAGGCAGCAGGCAAATGCGGTGCTCCCATCTACCTTGTAGACACTCAGCCATCAAGAATTATCAAGGCACAACACATGCACTCATTGTTCACAGTAAATATCTGCAAAACATTCAGTTTAGCTTCCAGCATCATGAACATGTCATCCAGATTTCAAATCGGAAAAACTATAATCCTTTTGTGTTATATAAAATTACTATCATTTTCTACATTCTGAGCATTTTAAAATTCTATTGGATTTCAAAAAGGAATAACCAATTGACTTACAATACAAATATCAACTTATAATACTCACTATTTCTTTTGTTTACACTTTACCTTTTGCTTTAATGAATATTTAATTTTTTAAAAGGCACCATTACAGTATATCTTATATTTCTTAAAGTATTAAGATTCTATGATTCATTTTTATGTACTTTTCTTACTTTATAAAACAACTTGAAACAGTAGAGATTCTGTAACACTTAATTTGAGCTTCCTTTTTATTACATTGAATTATACAAAGTGCATGTTACCTTAGAAAAATTAACATTTGCCTTTACTTTTGAAAAACATTTGCTGTAATGAAGGAAATTTGTATTTTCAATAGGTACCTTCACTGTATTTTGTAATAGTCACTGCTTTATTCCTAAATTCTGCTTTAAAGTATTGAACTGGGCATGAAACATTAAGATATTAATCCAGGACCTGTATAAATTGGATGTTGATTTAAGTCTGTATCACTGCCATGTTGGAAACTTGATTGCTTTTGTGATGTTTCAAATAAATAAAATATCCTCTTCCCTATCCACTTACATGGATCTTGATAGAATCTACAAAAGTGTCACAAATGCTCTGAAGCGACTAACAGCAGCTGACTCATTTTTGACAACTATGGTTCAAGATATATTGGGCATGCGAGTAACCACCATATAAAACCTAATGGGAAATTCTGTCATGCTGTCATCATAAATATAGTTCAATCTTCTGCTACAAAAAGTGAAAAATAATAGAATATTTCTTAAAGACAATCTTGTGAAAGGTGTACTCAAAAGTCTGAATTAAAACATTTTATTTTTGCTTTAAGAAGCTCTATGAATATCAGGTAACAGTTAATAAAAATTGGAACTTAAAGTCATGATAGGGAAGACTGTACAAGTATGGATATTACAGTAACAGGTGGAAATGAACAAGGTTTCATATAATTGACAGGGTGAGGAAGGCAATATTGTGGAATTAGCAATTCTTTAGAATATGCAAGTCTTGACCATTTTTACCATTTATCTTATCTTTCTGTTACAATGGAAAAAAAATGCAGTATCAATTCCTCATAGTAGTTGTATGTGGGGGATCATTACCACCAAAATAATAATTATCATTTAAAATATTTTAAAGTGAATCTTGCAAGACTGCTATGGCATTTAAAAATCTTTTCTTAGTTTGAGCATTTTCACTTTCTGTCATCTCTTTTAACAAATTGCTATTTCAAACAGTTCCTATCCGGAATATTTACAGTTAATTTATCATAGGACCAAATCTAAAGTCAACTTGAAAGAAAGAAATGAAGTTCAATAGCCAGTAAGCTAAGTATAAAATAGGAAAAACCCCTAAGTTTTAAACAGCATCTTGCTGTAGATTTCCAACCCAATAAATACTGGGAGTGAAGGGTTTTAGCTCCAAAGGAGTATTCCACATGAATTCCAAACTTTGGATGAAGAAACTTCTAGAAAAACTGAAGACCCTGTTATACATGCAAGTACAAGTCTTCTGGCAAAAAATACACAATTTAGTTTTCCAATTTTTCTCTTCCCCTCAAAATCCCAGAAAACTCCAGATGATACCTTCAGCAGCCACATTTTAAATTTTATACTCAGAATTTACAGAGCACAGAAGCAGCAAAAAATTATATCCATATTACTCAAAATGGATAGTTTTCCATTATAGAATTAATTTCTGGTTTGTCATACTACCAAGTTTTATAATGACAAACTAATTTACCTAGTAGGTAAGTCTAAAAGGTTTGGAAGCTCTGCTGGCATCAGTATCATTCACGTTTGTAGAAGTAATTATTCTAACTGGCTGAAACAGTATTAATTAAACTCAAATTTCCACTCATAATATTTTGGAATGCACCCTATAGCCAAAGAGTAATATTATTAATATCTACCCAGAAGGTAAACTGATATTGTGACTCCATAGATCTGAGTCATAAGTTATAAGGTAATTTAAAATTTTTCAAGGATTAGTTTACAAACTGCTTTGTAGGTCTACACTCACAGAACAGAAAACAGATGCACGCCATTCTAGTACTCAATAAGCAATTATTATTTTTCTTTCTCCTTGTATTACTGCAAATACTGATGCCTGATACCCTCAGCTACCAACTTAAGATTAACACTGAAATAATTATCTTCAATTCTAGCTTACTGTCAGAATGATGTATACATGAGAAATTACAATTAAAGCTTTAAATTCAAAGTCAACAGACTATTTTTAAAAATACATGGTTGAGAAAGAAAATATCTATGTTGAATTAAGAAATACTTAAGTAAGTTTACAAATGACTAATAACTATGCACAACCTTTTTCATTATCTATTAATTTTTCCTTAAAAAAAGTCATTTATAGAAGTTCAACAAGTTAATCCTGTTATAAATGCTAGACTATATATTTGTTCCAACCTGCTTCCTTTTAGTACTAGCACTTCAATAAGTTTTTACTTTATTTTCAAAATGTTTAAATATGTGTCATTTATAAAAAGGTGTTATTTACTGTTCTCAAGATAAATGGGAATCAACAAGTCTATATTACATTCCATATATCATTTCTGATTGCTATAATATTGCAACAACTAGCAGATGGAATGAAACATATTTTAGAAGGGGTAAAAAACCTAAGGTCTTGCTGAAAGGAAAATACTAGATCAATGATTCAACTATTTCAAATGAAACTTCCTGTTAGAGATTCTAAGTAATATGAACATTTAAAAATATATGCCAGCAGCCTCCTACCCAAAATATGTAGGAGTCTCATTTCTGGAATCTATCATGTATAAAGATTTATACAGAATTAAAGATTTATTTGGTGGCTTTCACTTCAAAATTTGAAAAATTTCATGGGAATATATTTAATTATAATGAGCAAAAAGGCAATCTTCATTCATTTCTACTCTGCCTCTATCATGTAAGAGCAAGAGTTAAAAAAAATGCTAAAACCTTTTCATCTCCTCCTGTATGCATTACAGAGATTAGTACTTTTGCCCACAGGTACCACATAGCAAAGGTGTGTGTGTGCATATATATTATATATGTGTGTGTGTATATATATATATATAATGTGTGTGTGTATATAATATATATATTATATATATATATTATACACACATATATATATATATACACACACACACACATATATATGCACATATATATATACACATATATACCTTTATACACACACACACACACACACACACACACACACACACAGAGTAAGTAGTCCAGCCACCAAAGTCTTTTCCCAAACTATGACAATAAAATCAAGATTTGATTCTGATTAGCTAAAACTAATTAATTCTTCAGATAAGACTTGTCTGCATGGCCATTTTCACTGGGGGTGGGAAGTAGGGAAAGCAGGAGGTTGCTATCCATTTGGACTAGCAGAATACATAACCAAGCAGACTTATCCTGCAATTTTCCAGAACAACTTTAGAAGTTCTTATTTACTTTTTATGTCATATACAACACACATTTATAGTCTCAATATTAAGAAAATTGAGAATTCAGCAGTAAAGTGCTAACATAGAAGGGGAAAATTGTAAGATATACTAGGGTATGCTAATAACTCCAGTTATTTTCAAAGAACATTCAGACTGCTTCAAATTCTATTCAGGAAACTATTTCTCCAAGCTTATTTTTCCCTTTTAAATGAGCTGAACTCTACTATATAAACAAATACTTGGGGCAGGGGGACTTCTCAATCTCTAACTTCTAAAAATTATCAATAATCCAACTATACTACCTTCAGATGATGTGGCAGATCAAATGGACTCATTTTCGACTTAGTTTTATAAATCTTTTGAAAGTCCTGCCCCTTAATCCAATCCAAAACTTTCTTGTATTTCAAAGTTCAGTAAGATTCTGGTATTATAAATTCAAACTCAGTACTGCCATCTGTTACATTCTGTTTAAAAATTGAATCATTTTCCTGTTGAATAAAAATATCTTCCCAGGTCATTGGCTTGTTCTGAGGAGTAGATGTGGTCCCTACTGGAGGTTCTTTCCCAGCATCAACTTTATACCCAATACCATCATCCTTCATTACAGGCACAGTGCCTGACCTATCAGAAAGATATGCATATTGTCTGATCTGTAAAGACCTGCATGGATGTAAACGATAAAGCTTCGAGTCTCCAGAAGGATCTTGACTATGAACTGACTTTATATGTGAAGACATAAACTGATAGTTTATGAAAGATTTGCCACAGGCCAAACATTGATACCGACGCTCCCCTGTGTGATGAATTTCATGCTTTGTGCGATATTCTGCAAGAGGAAATACCTTCTCACAGTAACGGCAAGGATACTTCTTTTCCCAAGAATGAATGTTAAAATGTCTCCGCAAACTTGTCAGACAGACGTATGACCTTTTGCATACAATACAGATATAATAGACTCTTCCATCTACTATTAACTCATAGTGATCATCATGTTTTACTTTCATACGTTTGTTTGTCGTCTCACTGCTAGATGTTTTTGGTATCGTGTTTTCAAGTCTGGTATCCCCTTCATCTGGGTCATCTTTGACAGGGATCACTATGTCATAAGTATCTTCACCGATATTTGCATAAACCTTGCAA
Organism: Lyroderma lyra; assembly: GCA_004026885.1. NCBI lineage: Eukaryota > Metazoa > Chordata > Mammalia > Chiroptera > Megadermatidae > Lyroderma > Lyroderma lyra. Next base: position 21,318 of record PVJL010005258.1, on the reverse strand, counting down.
CCAGTCGATAAGCCTTCAATTTCAGTAGCTGTATCTAAGGTAATAATCTTCTGACCCTCCATTAGATGTTTTGATTCTAAACCTGGATCATTAGTGTTTCTAGTAATTATATCTGAAATTTTTAAAGAATTGGAAAGTGGCTCTTGCAGAAGTGTAGGGATCTGCATCTTCTGTATCAATGATCCATCAAAAGTGGTATTTTGGGGAATATCAGCCTGTGGGACCAAAGATGTGTTACTGACGGCCGAATCTGGACTGGAGCTAACAGTGTCATCATCATCATCTATAATTTCTTCCTCCTCTTCTTCATTGGACTTATTTCCTGTTGAAACAGCACTGTTTGGTGTCTGCTGATTCTGTACAAGTAAATTGATTGAAGGAGACATATGATTTGGAAGTGAAGGACTGACATTTGGTGGTGTAGTAAGTGGTGTCTGATTTAACAAAATAATGTTAGGAGTCAGATGTGTTGGGGCTGAAGATACCAGCAGTTTTTCACTTCCTTGTGTTTGGCCCAGAGTAGCCTGATTCACAGGAGTAGGAAGTTTCTGAGTAGGTGTGATATTTGGTAAAGGGGGAGAGTTACTGCTAGCACAAGGTGTGACATCTGAAGTAGCAACAGAGCCTGGGTTAGGCTGGACCTGTGCCACTGTACTGGTACTTGGCAAAGTCTCCTTTGCAGGCAAAATCTCAGAGCAGAAAATGATGTCGTCGTCATCATCATCTGAATCAGTAACAATGATCTTTTTTGTCTCATAATCTTCAGCAGATAAGGAAAAAGACTCTGTTATAATAGGCATTACAGTGGCCCCATTATCTTGGGCTTCATGTTTTGATTTTTGTATTTCAAGATTCTTGTCACTAGAACCAGGAGGTAAGGTTTCTGCATTACCATCCTGAGCTGTACCTGAGATGCTTTTAACCTGTGACAATGGGACACCAAGCTCTGCTATAAATTTAACTCCTAACAACTGCCCTGATTTAATTAGCTCATCAAGTAAATCTGATCTAACACGGACGATTTTAGAACTATAGATATAATTGAGAATTTCTGCAAAGATCTCTGCTCTTATAAAGCTCAGTTCAACAACCTGCCCAGCAACTGAGAAGAGCTGATGGAAATAAGTACTAGAAGCAGAAAGAATATTCCTGTGGGCCCGGAATTTTCGGTCTTCCACAATTACAGTAACATCACAGAAGAGTCCATGGCCACGTTGCTCATTCAAGGAGTTCAGCAAACTGCCAGAGTATTGAATGTCTGTAGCAGAAATCAGTTTTCTACTCTCCATGCCTTTAAGAGAAAGGGAGAAGGAGGGGATGAGAGAAGATTAGGAAAGAAAAACAAAATTACTTTATCTTTCAGAATTTTAGCTACAGCATCATTAAGTTTATTGAAGTTTTAACTGAAGTTTGGCATAACCTTTTGACTTTTATATAAATTGTCCATACAGGTTGTTTTGGACTATGTGTCAAATTTCATGACCTCCTCCTGAAAAGAGACAAGTTTTAAACTGATCTACAGATGTGATCAGTAATCTCTTCCTTTTAAAATAAAAATTTTCATTATGAACATATAAAAGTTATTTCACCTTTTAATGAATGATTCAAATGTCAGGAAAGCTTGGTGTGTGCAACACTGAGAAGTATGAGGGGGGAACCCCTCAAAGCTGGAATTATCTTCTGGAGGGTGGGCCCCTTGTAGTACAAGCTTCCTCCACTACGTGAGTGTTCTAGGAACCCATCTGCATCCATGTACCAGCTTGCCGTTGCTGTGAGAGGCTGCATTCAGCTTCAGTGAAATTTTTTTTGGAGACTCTTCCAGTGTGTTTGTCCATTTCATGATGTATTTTACATGAACAACCCGCAACATGACAACATACCTGCCTATACTGCATGGAGTGTTCATCAGTTTTTGACCAAAAACAATGTGATCCCTATGCCTCACCCTATCTATTCACCTGATTTCACTCCAAGCAATTTTTTTGTTTGTTTCTGTGGATGAACAAAGTTCTCAAAGGGAAATGTTTTGCTGATGTTTTTTGTTTGTTTGTTTGTTTGTTTTATGTGGGTAGTTCCCTGGCTGGGAATCAAACCCAGGCCGCAGCATTGATAGCGCCGAAGCCTAGCCACTACACCACCAGGGAACTCCTGTTTTGTTGATGTAAGAGGTGAAACAGAACAGAACAAAACAAAACAAAACAAAACAAAACAACAGTAGAAGCACTAAAAGGCATCAAGATCGACCAGTTCAAAAACTGATTTGAGCAGTGGAAAAAGCATCCCAATAGGTGTGTTACATCAAACAGAAAGTACTCTAAAGGTGAATAAAGTTTAAACATGTAAGAATACACATGTTTTTGTAAATAAATTATGGGGTTATCTTGGTTCCCCTAGTACATACTTTTCCTAAAATATAACTTAACTTTAAGAATATATTTAAAAGCTACTCCCTGCAGCCAATGACTGAATCAGCATTTATAAGCACTGACAATTATTCCCATTATTTTTCTGTTCTTATTTAAATTGGGGTGCCTCATCTGGATATACCATTAAACACCTTTCTTACCCTCTAGAGATTCTTTCTTTATCTGCTTTCCTTTTACCTGTTTACCCTTAAAATCTCCAGAGGTGCAATGTTAAACAGAGTGCCAAATAATGTCAATAGATGCTATTGTAAAAAAAAAAAAAAAGGACAAAAGAAAAGGAAAGTTAACCATTTCTTAATGCTTATACACACAAAAACATTTTGTTAGTAAAGAATTATGTGCATTGGTGTGATAACTTTTTTCACACCAAATGAGTTGGTGAAAATGAAAGTAGAACTTACTGGAACAGAGCAAACATTACTTTAGAAAAATGAGAAGAATGTCAGTAAAGAGCACTGCTGTGTATCACCCCCAAAACATTTTTTTGCACTTCTCAAAGATATTCCCAGTAATAATGATGCTGAGTTGTTATAGATACACACACACATATATATACACACATATCTATGTGTATATATACACACATATATACATTACATATGGGTGTGTGTGTGTGTATATATATATGTATGTATGCATATATATATGTATATGAGGGCTGTGTGGAAAAAATCCAGCCGTAAATACCTCTATTTTTTCATATGACATGCCCTTGTTTGTATATATAACAATTAACTGATAATTACCTTTGGTAAGGAAACACTTTTATTGCTAATATTCTTTCCCTTTAGAGATACCAAAATAGTACCACTGTTAACACTGTTTAAATTATATACATGTGGAAAGCAGGGTATCTCAAGTATGTTCTCAATTTTTCAAAGTTATAGCTTAAAAACAAAAAGCAGGTGAAAAGTATAGAGAGTATTTTAAAAGTATTTTTAAAAAGTCCAGAGATCATTTAAAATATCATCCGTAACAAGGCACTGCCTGTTAACAGTACTAAAGAATTCCAGGTTACCATAAAGGCATTCATCAGAAAGGGTGACCTTTGGACAGTGAGCCAGCAACTTAGGGCTTCCGAAATATGGGGATTTCAACAGAAGTCACTTTTCAGTGGATAGATGGGTTTCTGAATACTATCCCACAATTTTTGTCATTTGTAAATTGTTTTTTTCCAATGGAGGAAACTGTTAAATGGACGTGTCCCTGTAACACTGGGACTTGGTTTCATTTTTGTTTAGGTTTCCTCCTCCTCCCTGTTAGGGTGGGCCCAGGGACAAACACAAATAGGTTTGAACCCACTCCCAGATTTGCGACATGACTGTGGAAAAGCCATTCCTCATCATTGCTAGAGAAATCCTTCCTTGACTAGGGGCAGGTGATGGTGGAAAAGCTAGAAACGCCATCCGCGAGGGAGTGAAACAAACCGACACGCGGCTCCCTGCAGCAACTGAACCCCATTTTCCTTCCTCCAACCCCTCTTCCCTATTTGCATCCAGCCGGCTACAACCGAGTTTTTTTTTTTTTAATCCCAATTAATGAGAAAAGGCAGCTTCTTGAGAATACAGATGGAGATAGGGACAGCACAGTGAGGGTGCGGGTAATAAGGCGAGCTGGGCAAAGTAGAAGGTGGAGAAGAGGGTGGGGGTGCTGAGAGGTGATGAGGCCGAGCAGGCGGCATTGTTAAGCTCTGGGAAGGGAAAGGAAGGGGATGATGAGCCTGGCAGAAAAGCTCTAAATCAAAGTAGGAACGAGGAGAAAAAGGCACAAAAAGGCATACAGAGGGACGAGGAGAAAGCAAGTGGGTCTCTGTGTAGGGCTCCCCATGCTCCGGGCCCACCCAGAGCACCCGCAGCCCCTGGGCCCCTGACGGCGAAGGGGACCGCGCCGCGTCACTCCCGGTGCGTCCCCTCCTTCACTCCCGGGCCCACACAAAGAAAGGGCCGGAGGAACGGAGCCTCCGACACGGCCGCTTCCTGGTTCAAGTGAGGAGAATGCAAGCACGGACGCGGCCCAGGGACCGAGGAAGCAGCGCGCCACTCGCCCCTCCCAGGTCGGTGTCGGGTCCTCACCTGCTTCCCCGCGCCACCGTTTCTCCTGGTCGTGCTGCGCCAAAGGTTGGGAGTCCTCCAACAACAAGAGGCCGGACTCCGCGGCGATTCAGCTCCTTCTTCAAACGTCGCTCCAGTGTTGGGCGACGTCGACGCAGCTGCCGCCTCCTGCCGCCACCGCTGCTACCGCTGCCCTGCGTCGCCGACAGAGGGCACAGCGCGGGGGCGAAGCGCTGAGGTCGAAGGCGCCCTCCTCTTCCGAGCGCCCTTCGGGTCTTTCCGGAAGTACCCGAGCTCCTGGCGGGCCACCTTCGGCGCCTCACTCGGTCTTCCGCTCCTTCCGTAAGGGGGCGGAGGAAGACTGGGAAGCTTTTCGGCCCTTTCCGGAGGGCGAAAGGGTGGGAAAAGGGAAAGAGGAAAATGGAGTAATGCCGTCACAAGCGGTGGGGATGGAGGGGAAGGTAGTCGCTTTCAGCTAAATTCATTGTAAGCATCTAAGGCATAAAAACGTGGAGAAACTATATGGGTTTCATTTCTTCTGAAAGTTTGGAACTGCTCTGTTAGCCTGTTTCTAGATGATAAACCACCTTGAAATATAATCTGAATAAATAAAATCAAATACATTTTATCAATTCATAATTCAAATTCTAGGATAATAAGATAACAACTACATTACAGTAACTTTTTAACAAATAAATCTGTGTCTGGACAAGTACTATTTTCTTAATTGACTCTAAATGATGCAGTACTATGTAAATTCCTTCATTTCAATTATCTTTTACTGACCACCTGTTGGATCTGTACCAAATTTTATGCTAGGTTTTGTGGAATACAAAATGAATAAACCAAGGTCTCTACCTTTTTAAAGAGCTCAGTTGGTAGGTATCTAAACATGGACAAAAGCATTTGTACAAGGTATAAAGCACAGAGAAAGGACTAGCAAACAATGTTAACATTTGAGTTGTATCTTGAAAAATGAATAATATTAACACTTGCATTATTAATTTATTTATATTTACATAGCATTTCCTCCTCAGACTGCTTTAGTGTCTAACACATAGTAGGTATTCAATAATTGTTTAATGAATGAATGAATGAGTTGTGATAATTTTTTTTAATCCTCTGGTAATACACTTGAATGAAGCAACAGGAGCGGTGTTTGGAGAGAAAAATATTTCGTTTTAGGTTGCTTATTGATCATATTCAAATAAGCAACCCAAATAGATTTTTATCTCCAACAATGAAGGCCATTCACTACCTTCATTTCCTTTTCTAAAAATACACATAGACTAATATTGCATCAGTTTCCCAAAACTTGAATTTGAACCCATTTATCTTTCAGTCGAATCCCTGTGTTTCTTTCCTGCAAAAATCTTACTGAAAATGTGCCTCCAGAATAAAAACAGATCTAATTGTATCTAATTTTCTTCAACATGAAATCAGACAAGGATGTAATCATCTGTCTATTCCCAATTGCTCTACATTCTTCTCAATAAAGTAAAGCCACCTAAATTGTCCTATATTTCTAATAAAGGATGAAAATAGAACCAAAGTCATAACTCCAATATAAAAACAAACAAACAAACAGAAAACTATATAGTAAAACATCAGAGTGGTATAATGTGATTGTATTTGCACATGGAAATAAGAAATTCACAAGATATTCCTTAGTTTCTTCTCCAAGATTTTATATTGTGGGAAAACAAACTATGTGGGAATTACTGCATCATTGTTCTTTATTAGGGCTTAAAATTATGAAAGTTTCATTGTTTAATATAAAACACATTTCATGGGAAATAGTGTGCTGTTGTAAAAGAAACTAAAGCAGATGGTAGTATATTTACCTGGCAACTGAGCACTAACAAAACTAGTTACCAGATTAATGACCATTTTTCTGAGTCATCCTACCGCAAAATTTAGTAGCAATTTTTTTAAAGGAATAGGACAAAGTACACCTTGAAAGTTTAGAAGCTATTTATCTTTCAGTAGCTAAGTTGACTAAAACTAAAATGAGACTTACCTACAGCATAGAGAATATAGTCAACAATATTGCAATGACTATGTATAGTGCCAAGTGGGTACTAGACTAATAGGGGGATTCACTTCATAAATTACATAAATGTCTAACCACTATGATGTACATCTAAAACTAATATAAAAATATTGACTGTAAGTGTAATTGAAAATAAATTAGTTAATTAAAAAATAAATAAAATGAGACTTAACTTTGAAATACAGATCACAGTGGCAGTAGCTGCCATGCTTGATATCACATTTTTTTGTTGGTTATTTCTCAGTAAATTGGAACATACAATACAATTTATTTTGCACCAGCATTAAAGGCACCAAGACCACCCACAGGACTGTATTGCCTTTGTTTCTTTCCTGAGAGGGCTTTGAAAGTGTGGAACCCCAATTGAGGTATAAGAAAAACCTGTTAATTCAAAGTGCTACAAACCTTCTATTCCCTTCTATCTATGGCCCTCAATCCCAACTCAACAAAAATATGAAAAGCTGCTTAGAATGAAAGGAGATCCAATGATTAGGAAAATTAAAAAAATTTTTTTGTTGTTAAATTTATTGGGGTGACATTGATTAGTAAAAATTACATAGGTTCCATGTGTACAATTCTACAATACATCATCTATGTATTGTGTTATGTATTGATCACAAAGAGTCAATTCTCTTTCCATCACTATATATGTGAGAACTGCTCCATTGTCTCCTACATCTTTCCCCCATACCCCCTGATAACCACTAACCACTAAACTATTGATTGTGTCCATGAGTTTTTGCTTCTTTATTGCTTTCAGCTTTATATTCCTCAAGTGAGTGGAATCATATGATTCTTGCTTTATTCTGTCTGGCTTATTTTGCTTTGCATGATGGTTTCAAGATCCATCCATGTTGTCATAAATGGCCCTATTTTGTCTTTTCTTATGGCTGAGTAATATTCCACTTGGGTATATTTGACTGTTCCATGATTTGGCCACTATGAATAATGCTGTGATGGACATTGGGGTTCATATATTTTTATGGACTTAGGTTTTCAAACTTTTTGGGTAGATACCCAGAAGTGGTATTGCTGAGTCATATGGTAACTCTATTCTTAATTTTTTGAGGTACCTCCATACTGTTCTCCAAAGTGGTTATACCAATTTGCATTCCCATCAGCAATATATGAGGGTTCCTGTTTCTCCACAGCCTCTCCAACACTTGTTAATCCTTGTCTTGTTGATTATAGCCATTCTAACAAATGTGAAGTGGTATCTCATTGTGGCTTTGATTTGCATTTCCCTAATAGCTAGTAAAGTTGAGCATTTTTCATTTTTCTGTTGGCCATTTGTATTTCTTCTGGGGAGAAGTGTCTGTTCAGGTCCTCTGACCATTTCTTAATTGGATTTTTTTTTATTGTTGAGTTGTACAAGTTCTTTACATTTTAGATATTAGCCCCTTATCAGAGACATTGTTTGCAAATATTTTCTCCTATTCAGGTGGCTGTCTCTTTGCTTTGTTGATGCTTTCTTTTCCTGTGCAGAAGCCTTCCAGTTTGATGTAGTACCATTCATTTATTTTTACTTTTACTTCCCTGGCATTTGAGATTAGTTTCATAAAGTCCTCCCTAAACCCAAGGTCAATAAATATAGTTCCAATGTTTTCTTGTATACGGTTTGTTGTTTCAGGTCTTATGTGGAGTTCTTTAATCCATTTTGAGTTAATTTTAGTATGTGGTGACAGTTCGCAGTTCAGATTCATTCTTTTGCATGTAGTTTTTCCAATTTTCCCAGCACCATTTACTGAAGAGGATTTCTTTTTTCCATTGTATATCTTTCGCTCCTTTGTCAAAAATTATCTATTCATATATTTGTGGTTTTATTTCTGGGTTTTTTATTCTGTTCCATTGATCTGTGTATGTGTTTTTCTGCCAATACCAAGCTGTCTTGATTATTGACACTTTGTAGTAGAGTTTGAAATCAGGGAGTGTGATGCCTCCAGCCTTATTCTTTTTATGTAGGATTACTTTGGTGATTTGGGGTATTTTGTGGTTCCATACAAATTTGATAATTCTTTTATATATTTCTTGAAAGAATGTCAGTGGGAATTTTATAAGAATTGTATTAAATCTCTTTATTGATTTGGGTCATATAGTCATTTTAACTATATTGAATCTTCCAATCCATGAACCCAAAATATCTTCCCATTTCTTTGTGTCCTCTTCAGTTTCTTTTAGTAGTGTCTTACAGTTTTCAGTATATAAGTTCTTCACGTTCTTCATTAAGTTTATTTCTAGGTATTTAATTCTTTTTGTTGCAATTGCAAAAGGTATTCCTTGTCTCATTTCGTTCTCTCAAGTATCATTGATAGTATATAGAAATGCAATTGATTTTTGTACCTTGATTTTGTATCCTGCAAATTTACTGTATTTATTATTGTGGAATCTTTAGAATTCTCTATATAAGGATCATGCCATTTGCAAAATGTGACAGTTTCACCACTTCTCTCCCAATTTGGATACCTTTTATTCTTTTCTCTTGCCTCATTGCTCTGGCTAGAACTTCCAGTACTATATTGAATAGCACTGATGACAGGGGACATCTCCCTCTTGTTCTTGATTTTAGGAGAACAGGCTTCAGTTTTTCTCCATTCTGTATAATATTAGCTGAGATTTAGTCATATATGGAGTTTATTGTGTGGAAGTATTTTCCTTCTATACCCGTTTTATTCAGTGTTTTGATCATAAATGGATATTGTATCCTTTCAAATGCTTTCTCTGCATCACTTGATATAATCATGTGGTTTTTAACTTTTAGTTTGTTTATGTAGTGTATCACATTGATTGATTTGTGTATGTTGAACCATCATTGTGTCTGTGGGATGAATCCCATTTGATGGTGGTGTATAATTTTTTAAATGCATTGTTGTTATTCCATTTGCTAGTATTTTACTTAGGTTTTTTCATCTGTGTTCATCAGAAATATTAGTCTATAGTTTTCTTTTTTATGTTATCCATAAGGCTTTTGTATTAGGGTTATGTTGGCCTCGTGGAAAGAGTTTACAAGTGTTACCTCTTCTTCAATTTTTTTGAAAAGTTTGACATGAATAAGCATTAGCTCCTTTTTAATGCTTGATAAAACTCATTGGCGAGACTGTCTGATCCTAGGCTTTTTCCTTTAGGGAGATTTTGGATGATTGTTTCAATTTCTTTGCTGTTGATTGGCCTATTTAGATTTTCCAGTTCTTCTTGATTCAGTCTAGGTAGACTATATGCTTCTAGAAACTTGTCCACTTCTTCAAGGTTGTTGAATTTGGTGGCATATTATCCTCCATATTTTTTTATGATCCTTTGCATTTCTGTGGTATGAGTAATAATTTCTTTGTTTCATTTCTAATTTTGGTTATTTGTGTTTTTCTCGTTGCCCCTTGGTGAGCCTAGCCAGGGGTTTGTCAATCTTATTGAGTTTTTCAAAGAACCAGCTCTTAGTTGCATTAATTTCCTGTATCTTTTTTGTTGTTGTTGTTCTCTATTTTATTTAGTTCTGCTGTAATTATTAGTATTTCCTTCCTTCTGTTGACTTTGGATTTTTTTTTTGTTCTTTTTCTAGTTCTTTAAGATTGCATGTTAGGTTGTTTACTTGTGCTTTTTCTTGTTTCTTGAGATAGGCCTGTAATTTCCCTCTTATTACTGCTTTCACTGCATCCCAATAATTGTGATATGTTGTATTTTCATTGTCATTTGTTTCTATGAATTTTTAAATCTCTTCTATTTTTCTTCTTTGATCCATTCATTTTTTAAAAGCATGTTGTTTAATCTCCATGTTATGTGATTTTTTTCTGCTTTTTTTTTGTGCAGTTGGTCTCCAATTTCAAGGCTTTGTGATCTGAGGAAATGCTTTATATGATTTCAATTTTCTTGAGTTTGCTGAGGATAGTTTTGTGTCCCATCATCCTTGAGGATATTCCATGTGAACTAGAATAGAATGTATAGTCTTGAACTGTAGGATCGAGTGTTTTGTAAATGTCAATTATTGCCCCACGACCAGTGCAGGGAGAATGGAACCGGAGGGGAGGCGATGGGGAATTAAGAAAAGCACACAGACACACACACAGACATAACAGATAGCAAAGCTGGGAACGGGTGGTTCCCTGTGCTCTGTTGGAGACACAGAGATCCTTCAGGTCTACAGTGGGTTTATTTTATATCCCAAGAACAACAGGGTGTAACTTCTTAATTGTGAAACAATGTTGCTGACCCCATCCTTTTGTCCTGTTTATGATTCCTCTGCCTCACAGGCAATGTTGCTTTCCTCCTTCCCCTTAGCCAGCCAGAAACCACACCCTGAGTAGTGTCCTTGTTCACCAAGTTCTGGGCAGCCTTGCAAGATCCCCAAACCTCGGATTCCAAGTACATAGGTAGATAGCCTTGCTAAACCCATTTTCTCTCAATAGACCGGGCCTCTGGCTCAAACGCTGCTCACAAATTATGTCCAATTATTGTAATGTATCATATAGAACTGATATTTACTTTTTTATTTGCTGTTTAGATTATCTGTCCATGACTGTCAAGAGAGTGTTTAAGATTCCTACTATAATTGTATTTTTCTTGGTTTCACCTTTTAGATCTTTAAGTAGTTACTTCATAAACTTTCATGCTTCCTGGTTGTGGGTATATATTGATAAGTGTCATGTCTTGTTGTACTGATCCTTTTATCATTATGAAATGTCCATTGTTTTCTCTTATTTCCCTTTTAATCCTGAAGTCTGTTTCATCAGATATAAGTATGTCTACTCCTGCTTTTCTCTGGATGCCATTTGCTTGGAGTATTGTTTTCCACCTTTTCATTTTGAATCTGTGTTTGTTCTTGTTTCTGAGGAGTGTCTCTTGGGGACAGCATATAGATGGATTTTGTTTTCTAATCCAGTAAGCTACTCTGTACCTTTTTATTGGTGAGTTCAGTTAATTTACATTTAGGGTGATGATTGATATATGGATATTTTCTATGGCCATTTTGTCTTCTGGTTTTTCGTTGTTTGGAGTTTCGGTTTCTTCTTTGTTTTTTTTCCTCACTGTCTGTTTTTTCTTTTTTAGTTGAATGGTATTCTATGCTTTTTCCTTCTGTTTCCTCTTTTCTTTGATTGTGTGTCTTGGTTCCGGGTTTATTTTGAGTGGTTACCATGATGTTTGTAAATAGGGAAGTTTTATGTATGTAGTGACTCCTTTTCTTAGGCACACTTTTAATTTCTATTCTCTTTTGGAAATTTAAACCTTTACTTCTTCCCTTTTTATGTTTTGTTATCCCAACGTTTTGCCATTTATTTTGACTTTTTGTTTTAGGTCAAGTAGCCTCCTCCAGTATTTCCTGGAGTGCCCCCCTTGTGTTGATGAATTTGCTCAGTTTCTCTATATCTGAAAAGATCTTTATTCCTCCTTCATAATTAAAAGGATAAATTTTCTGGATAGGTTAGTATTGGCTGGTAGTTCCTCTCTTTTTATATTTTGAATATATGGTATCATTCTCTCCTGGCTTGAAGAGTTTCTGCTGAGAAATCTGATGACAGCCTGATGGGCTTTCCTTTTAAGGTTATAATTTTTTTCTCTTGGTTTTCTTGAGAATCCTTTCTTTGTCTTTGATTTTTGACATCTTTAGTATAATGTACCTTGGAGAAGGTCTGGTGAGATTTAGGTAGCTAGTGATCCTATTTTCTTCTTCAATTTGGGGTTTCAGTTCTTCCCATAGGGTTGGAAAGTTTTCATCTACTATTTGTTTGATTAAGCTCTCATTAGAATTTTGTTCTGTTTCTTCTGGTATTTTTATTTTATCCTAAAGTTGTTCTTTCTAATGAGGTCAGATAGTTCTAGCAGAGATATTTCATTTTGGGGGGTTCTCAAATCTCTGTCTTTTGTCTTTCTGTTCAATTTTCATGTTTCTGTTTTCGATGTCACTAACTGTTTCCTTCACCTGGTCAGTCCTGCTTCCTATGCTAGTTAGTTCATGCTTTATATTTTTTATTGCATTTTTTATCTCCCAAATTTCTATTTGATTCTTTTTTATAGTTTCAATTTCTTTGTTAAAGTGTTCCTTTTGTTAAGAGGTTTCCTTACTGAGATTATTTATCTGGGCCTGAGTACTCAGCTAGCATTCCCTGAATTCTCTGACTATTTTTAGGAGTGCAGTCTTGAATTCTGTGTCACTTAGATCATATATTTCCAAATCCATAAGTTCATTTTCTGGAGATTTTCCATTTTCTCCCTGAGGTGCCTTGTTCCTGAATGAGTTCATTATAGTTGATATGTTTCTCTTCCTGGGCATAAGGGCTCTATTCCCCTGGCTAATATAGAGCGGTCTTTCTTTCACTTCCCAGATGGTGTTGCTACAACACCTTATAGTATTTTTTCTTGTTTGTCAGATTTTCTCATTTTTGGAGCTTTCTTGGAGGGTGGACTTCACCTCTTTGACTCACTTGCCTTGATTTCAATGCATCTCTTCCTTGGGGCAATGTGGTGGGTGATGATATTCTCTGCCTCTTAGATCTGTACAGCAGAGGCTGCTGTGCCTTTGTTTTATAGTTTCCCTGAGCCCCACTATTGATCCTCTCAGGGGTGGAGTTTTTTGGGGAGGGCTCAGGTCTTAGTTGCAGCACAGGGTAATGGCAGTTTGGGAAAGAGCATGGGGAATCAGCCACCATGTGCACATTTTCTGCCTAGTGGTTTCAGCAGTGTGGTTCATCATCGCTGTCCTGAGGTTGCTCAATACGCTGGATGCTGGCTCAGCTTTGAAACAGGCCTGCGGCTATACTGTGCAGCATATTTCTGCTTCTCCATCAGGGGAGTGCCCAGCTTGCCTGGCATTCACTGCAATACAAGTGTGGCCCTCCGTCAGGAGTGCAAAAACGCTCAGGCAGCTGCACATCTCCAAGCAAGCTCAGTCCACCATCAGGAGTGCACTGGAGCCGAGGGTATGGGTGCCACAGCATGGGCTGGGCCCTCCATCAGGAGCCACCAGAAACGGGGATGTAGGGGAGGGCACCCCAGAGCAGCCCTACTTTCTCTCAGGAGTGCATTGGAATCTGCGGGATTAGTTCTGGTTCATCTTGTCTCCTCAAGGGGCTTCCACTGTCCATTTTCCTGGTCACCTGGTATCATGATACCCTTCAGCTCATTTTCTCCTGTCCCCATCTTGGTTCTTCTTCTGGCAGTCCTGGGCTTTTTCAGTCTCTTCTCCACACTGCTATCTTCCTTTTCCTCCTGTTTGCCACCCTTTCTCTGACATTTAGATGTTTTCTTGTGGTGGGTGGATCTCTCAGCTGAGGCTGTGTCGTTTGAAGATTCCCTTGTCAGATTTTGGCTGTTCAGTTTGTAATTTCCAAGAGAGGTTTCAAGGATGTCTTCTCATGCCACCATCTTGATGCTCCTCTTGCCAGGAAAGAAATTTTTGTTGTGGGAAAGCAGAGAAAACCAAGAAATCTGAGGGACATTACTATGTATCTTTGGGACAAGATCATTGTAAAGTTTCATCAATTTTCTCTTTCTCATCAATTATTTCACTTTTCACTTTCTTTTGGTGTGTGGGCTTACTCCTACTTCAAGCACAGTAGATACTAAACAGAAGCTATATGCAGTGGATTTGGAGGTATGAATTACTTCACATTCTAGAAAGGATTTGAAATGGCTGATAATGGAATCAGTTTGGTTTTATGACCACATTTCAGTGTTTGCTTGTCTTGTTTGAACTTGATTCTGAATTCCATTAAAGCAGCAACTGTCCTCTCCTATGTTAAAATGTTAAGAATCTTGTGGATGCTTAATATGTATTAATTGATGATGATAAAAGAGAATAAAATGACATTCTCCAGTCCTAGAGTCCTTCCTTTATGTTATGTTTGTTTCATAGATGTAGTAAGGTCACTACACAAGTATAAGAAGAAACCACAGCAAGGTATAGTGGAAAAAAACTTGAGGAGCAGATGTTAATGGTTGGAGATTCTGGTACTGCCACTTAATAGCTGTGGAGTCTTGAACCTGATTCTTCATCTGTAAAATAGAGATAATAATACTTTTCCATAGAGTTGTTTGGAGAATTAAGTGAATTAAATACATGTAGTTTCTAACTGCTTACAGTTTCCAAAACATGACATACAGTTTACTTCTTCCATGTCTATACCTGGAAGCCTGAACCTGGAATAACCATTCTTTTCCTTTTGTATCCACATTTTGCCTCTTCTGTTGTTTGGCAACTGCTTGATCTTTCAAAAAGACACAACTCAGGTACTAACTTATTTGTGAAGCAACTTATTTGTGAAGCTTGTCTTAACTCAATAAATGCTAGGTAAATATGATTACTTAATGTTGAATGAATTAGGGTCTAGAACATAGTAAGTGCTAAATAAATGTTCGTTTTTTTATCACTATCTCCTTTTCTGCTTACTACCAACAATTCTCTCTTAAAGTGACTTGTTTAATATTGTTGATTCTTCTTTTCTTCTTAAATCCTTTCAAGTCAATGAATAGGGATATATAACCCTCCTATTGGGAAAGAGAAAGTGAATAACTGCTAACAATAATACAGTCTACCAAAAAAAAAAAAAAGGAAAGAAAGAAAGAAAGAAAGAATCAGGTAGCTTATTTCAAATGTGGAGAAATTAAGGAAACATACTACTCCTGAGTCCTTTGTGAAAAATTACTTGGCAATATGAAATCAAATCAAATAAGAAATGAGTCAAAATAAAGAATTAAAAATGTACATTTTCCAGTGAGCCAATCTATTTAAATGGAATAATAAGACAAGGTTGATTATGAATATGTGAAAGAATAAAACTACTATAGATCCTGACACAATAAAACTCCATTCAGCAGTTGCAGAGAGCTTGGCAAGATGGTGACCGGAGAGGGAATCCCAGAAAACTCTCCTGGAAAATACAATTGAATCATTGGCCAGGATTTAACACAGGAAACCCTGAGTGGCACAGTGACAGCTGAGAGACCCACACATTGTAAAAAAAACACCTGAAGGTTAGAGAAAGGGGGCTAAGGAGGAGAGAATGGAGGAAGCAGAGATGGACTGTGATCTGATGTTACCTTGGCTAACTGAAGGAACTAGGAATGAATCAGGGAACAATGACTGAGGACCAGTATGTTACTGGGAGGGTGGGGAGGACAAGAGTGGAGGCAAGAGTGGCTGAGACCCTGCAAGACCATGGGCAACTTGGACTGAGCAGCAACATGTTAGTGACACAGTCTGGGAGCCATGGCAGGGGTGATTCAGAGGTAGAATGAAACATCTGAAATGCCCTGGGTGAGAATAAGGCCTCCAGCTGTAGCATCATTCCACTATTGGCTCTAAGCAAGTTTGAATCTGAAAACTGCTGCTATGGAAACACTGAAATACTGAAACACAGTCTTGCGGGTAAAGCAGGCCCAAGAGAATGAATTAAGGTTGAGTTCATGGGAGCACTTGGTTCTCATCAATCCAGGCTTGCCTTGCATAAACCTCCCCCCACCCCACCCCCAATTCCTGTCTGGGCTTCCCTGACCAATGGAATGTTGTTGCAGTGGAGTCATTGACCAGAAGAGCTGCCACAGGAAGCAGAGCAGCAATGGACTGCTGAGCTCCAAAGCCCAGGTGCAGATCATGCCAGCTGTCTCTCCCAAAGCCTGTCCACTCAGTGTCACCTAGTGTCTGCCCTACAACATAACACTATAGCGATATCAACCAGAAAGAGAAAGGAGAGACCTCTCTAGAATTGCCACAGGAAAAGCCATCATGCCCAGAAAGGAGACAGCAGAGTCCATTGCTGCCACATGAAGAAACACTATGAGTACATTAGAATTCAAAGCTACACAGAAAGAATATGAAAAATCTCCAGAAAGGGGTCTTATAAATCTAGACATTTATGAACTAAGTGACATAGAATACAGGCTGTATTTCTAAAGGCTCTCAGAGAAATGAAAACATATTGGCAGAACACCCTAGCTGAGATTAAGGATCTCAGAAAGGAAATTCATGAACAAAAGGATCATTTTACCAAAGAAATTAAAAATATCATAAAAAGTCAGATGGAAATTAGAGAGATAAACAAGGCAAGAAGAGAAGTGAGAAGTGAAATAGCTGCCATAGGAAACAAGGCCAACTAGATGAGGGAAAGAATTAGTGATATTGAAGATCAGAATATGGAAACAACATAGAAAGAAGATAGGGACTTCAGAGTCAAAAATAACTAAAAGAACTCTGTAAGAACTTTCTGAATCAATTAGAAAAAACAATATTAGAATAATAGGCTTGGAAAAAAGGTACAGAAAACAAATCTACAAGAAGCATACCAAACAAATAGTAAATGAGAAATTTCCAGGCTTATGGAAAGATCTGGAATCCCAAATTCAAGAATAAAATAGGTCTCCTAGCTATCTGGATCCAAGACACATTACACTGAAGATGTCAAAAATCAAAGACAAAGGGACAATTCTCAAAGCATCTGGGGTGGGGGAACTATAACCTTAAAAAGAAAAGAGACCATCAGGCTATTATCAGACTTCTCAGCAGAATCTCTACAAGCTAGGAGAGAGTGGAATCAAATATTCAAAATATTAAAAAAGAACCTTCCAGTCAAGAATAAATTGTCCATCAAAATTATCCTTCAGATATGAAGGAGGAATAAAGACCTCCTCAGGCATAGAAAAGCTGAGAGAATTCTCCAACATGAGGCAGACATTTCATGAAATATTAAAGGAGGTTCTTTGACCTGAAACAAAATATCAGAATCAATGGAATAGAGTTGAGACAACAAAAAATAAATTAAAAAAGGAAGAAGTAATGGCCATAGGAAATCCTCATATATCAATCATCACTCTAAATATAAACGGACTGAACTCACCAATAAAAGACACAAATAGCCTTTATTAAAAAACAAAACTCATCCATATGCTGTCTCCAAGAGACACACTTCAGCTATAAGGACAAACACAGACACAGAGTGAAAAGATGGAGAACAATACTCCAAGAAAATGGTATCTAGAGGAAAACAGGAGTTGCGATACTGATATCTGATGAAACAAACTTTAGGTTGAAAAGAATAACAAGAGACAAAGATGGACATTTCATAGTGATAAAGGGGACAATACAATAAGAAGAAACTTGACACTAATTAATATATATGCCCCCAATCAGGAAGCACCAAAATACACAAAGCAACTACTAACAAATCAGAATTGAGAAACTGACAAAGACACAATCATTGTAGGGGACCTAAGCACTGCCTTAACAGCCATGGACAGATCATCTGAATAGAAAATAAAAAAGAAAATATCACCTTTAAATGACACATTACAGCAATTGGACATAATTGACATTTTAGGACACTACATCTGGAAAAAAACTACTACAACTGCTTTATTAGTGCACATGGAACATTCTCAAGGATAGACAATAGGCTAGGCCACAACTAGCCTCAGCAAATTCAAGAAGATTGAAATCATACCAAGTGGATTCTCAGAACAAAGCTTTGAAATTAGAGATCAACTACAAAAAGAAAGCATAAAAGATCACTTATATGTGGGGATTAAACAAAGTCTTATTTAAAAAATTACTGGATCAAAGAAGAAATAAAGAAGAGATTTAAAAATATATAGAAACTCACGACAATGAAAATACAACATATCAAAATTATTGGAACACAGTTAAAGCAGTGGTAAGAGAGAAATTTATATCACTACAGCTTATCTTAAAAAACAAACAAAAAAAAAAACACAAGTGAACATCTTAACATTCCATCTTAAAGAACTAGAAAAAGAAGCACAAAAGTAACCCAAAGTCAGTAGAAGGAAAAAAAAAATATTAAAGCAGATCTGATCTAAATGAAATCAAGAACAGAAAGAAAATAGGAAAAATTATTGCAGCAAAGAGCTATTTCTTTAGAAAAAATAAACAAAATTGACAAAACCCTAGCTAGACTACCAAAAGATGAGGGCAAATGACACAAATATCCAAAATTGGAAATGAAAGGGGAGAAATTATGACTGATATCACAGGAATATCAAGAACATAAGAAAATATTCTGAAGGGTTTTACAACACTAAATTTAACAACCTAGAAAAAATGGACAAATTTCTAGAAACATAGTTTTCCAAGACTGAACCAAGAAGCATTGGATCATCTAAATGGGCCAGTCAATATTAAAAAAATTGAACCAATCATCCAAAACCTTCCCAAAGCCAAAAGCCCCAGACCAGAAGTTCTCACCAATGAATTTTCCCAAGCATTCAAAGAATTAACACCTATCCTCCTCAGACTCTTCCCAAAAATTGAAGATGAGGCAATACTTACTAACTCATTCTATGAGACCCACATTACCCTAATCTCAAAGCCTGGTAAAGACAACAACAACAACAAAAAGAAAACTATAGACCAATATCTTTGATGAACACAGATGCAATCATCCTAAAATATATATTAGAAAATAGATGGAACAATGCATCAAAAAGATTATACATCAAGATCAAGTAAGATTCATCACAGGAGCACAAGGATGGTTCAACATATGAAAATCAATGTGATAAATCAATAAAATAAATTATAAAAACCATATGATCATACCATTGATGGAAAAAGCATTTGACAAGATATAGCACCCATTTATGATCAAAACACTGAATAAAATGGGTATAGAAGTACTTCAAGGTAATAAAGACCACATACGACAAACTCTCAGCTAATATCATACTGAATGGGGAAACGTTGAAGCCCATTCCCCTAAAATCAGGAACAAGAGAGGGATGCTTGATGTTGCCACTGCAATTCAATATAGTACTGGAAGTTCTAGCCAGAGCAATCAGGCAAGATAAAGGAATAAAAGATATTTAAATTGTGAGAGAAGAAGTCAAACTGTCACTATTTGCAGATGTTATGAGCCTTATATAGAAAATTCCAAAGACTCCACCAGAAAATTATTAGAAACAATAAAAAATTAGAAACAATAGAAACAATAAATAAAGTTGCAGGATACAAAATCAAGGTACAAAAACCTATTGCATTTCTATTTAGAAACAATGAATCTTCAGAAAAAGAAATGGGTGAATCAATACCTTTTTGCAATCACAACAAAACAAATGATATACCTGGGAATTAACTTAACAAAGAGTGTGATGAACTTATACATGGAAAATTATAAGACACTTTTGAAAGAAATTGAAGAAGACACAAAAAAGTAGAAAGATATTCTATGTTCATGGATAAGAAGATTTAACATTCTTTAAATGGTCATATTACCCATAGTAACATACAAATTTAATGTGATTTCCATTAAAATCCCACAAACATACTTAATGAAATGGATTTAAAAATTTTCAGATTTGTATGGAATCACAAAATACCTCGAATCACCAAAGCAATACTACATAAAAAGAATAAGGCTGGTGGTAGCACACGCCCCAATTTCAATTTATGCTACAAATCATCAATAATCAAACCAGCTTGCTACTGGCAGAAAAACAGACACACAGACCAATGGAACAAAATTGAAGTGCAGAAATAAATTTACAAAAATGTAAACAATAATTTTTGATAAAGGAACAAAAAATATGTAATGGAGAAAAGAAAGCCTCTTCAGTAGATGGTGCTGGAAAAACTGGAAAAACACATGCAAAAGAATGAATCTGAGCTGTGAACTGTCACCATATACTAAAATTAATTCAAAATGGATTAAAGACCTCCACATAAGACCCGAAATAATAAACTGTATAGAAGAAAACATTGGTACTAAACTTAAAGACCTTGAGCTCAAGGAAAACTTAATGAAACTGACCTCAAAGGGAAGGGAAATAAAAGCAAAAATAAATGACTGGTACTAAATGAAACTATAAGGTTTCTGTAGAGCAAAAGAAACCATCAACAAAGCAAAGAGACAGCCAGTCGAATGGGAGAAAATGTTTGCAAAGAATGCATCTGATAAAGGTCTAATATCTAAAATATATAAATAACTAGTACCACTCAACAACAACAACAAAACAAAACAAACAATCCAATTAAAAAGTGGGCAGAGGACCTGAACAGACACTTCTTTCATGAAGATATACAAATGGCCAATAGACATATGAAAAAATGCTCACTCTCATTACTTATTAGGGAAATGCAAATCAAAACCACAATGCTATATCACCTCACATCTATTAGAATAGCTATTATCAACAAGACAAGAAATAACAAGTGGTGGAGAAGCTATGGAGAAAAAGGAACACTGATACACTGCTGGTAGGAATGTAAATTGGTACAACTGCTATAGAGGACAGTGTGAAGCTTCCTCAGAAAACTGAGAATGGAGTTACCACATGACCTAATAATCCCCCTTTTGAGAATCTACTCAAAATTTTAAAAATCTTTGTTTGCAAATACTTATTTTTTTTAAAAATTCATTTTTATTGTTAGACTTATTGGGGTGACATCTGTTAGCAAGGATTACATAGGTTTCAGGCATACAATTCTACAGTGCATTGTCAACTTGATGTATAATAAGTTCACCACCTAATGTGATTTCTCTTTCCATCATCTTATATTTAGCTTCCCCCCTCCTCTCCCACCCCCTCCCCTTTCTCCCCTCCCTAACCCACTCGTCCCCAAATAAACATTAAACTATT
The DNA here is from genome assembly GCA_004026885.1 of Lyroderma lyra. Taxonomy (NCBI): domain Eukaryota; kingdom Metazoa; phylum Chordata; class Mammalia; order Chiroptera; family Megadermatidae; genus Lyroderma; species Lyroderma lyra. The sequence continues at coordinate 220 of PVJL010005258.1, read as the reverse complement.
GATGGTGTCCATGGGTTATTCGTTTGTTCATTTCTTTTTTTCTTTGCTTTCAGTTTTATATTCCACATATGAGTGAAATCATGCAGTTCTTTGTTTTTTCTGTCTGGCTTATTTCACTTAGCATGATGATCTCCAGGTCCATCCATTTTGTCGCAAATGGCAATATTTCATCTTTTCTTACAGCTGAGTAATATTCCATTGTGTATATGTACCACAGCTT